>OZ020608.1:32176144-32425383 GCA_963971545.1 Philophylla caesio | reverse complement strand
GTTATTATGGACGATATAAGAAGAAACTCCAATCAGCTACTGACGTTATACTACCTGTTTATTGTACCATATCTGTATTTTCATAATGAAACTTGTAGTTACACCAACCACGTAATTATAGTATTACGTTTCTTTTCTTATAATCCCGTATATTTAACGCATAGTCTTTTTGCAAAGTAAATTTAAAATAAATAATTTAATGTTACGTAACAAATGGAGCGCTTCCAAAGAGGCCAGCGCAGATTGGTTGTACGGTTTTATGAAAACAAATCACACGCTTTCTCTTAAACCCGAAAAGCAAAGCCATGGCTAGAATGACAGGATTTTCTAAATCCTTGGTTTCTAATCCTGGCGAAGAGATAACTATTTATGACGTAGCAAAACTATCAAATGAGCCTTTCCCAAAGGGATTTTTCTTCGCAGAGTATTTTTCTTCGCAGAGTATTCTAAATGGTTTTTGAGTATCTGGAATATTTCCTTTCAGCTGCACCATCTTCAGCGATGATGACTTTGCCATGGAAAATATGCCGCAAGAAGGGGTTTTAAGTAAGGAGGGCAATATATTTTCGGCACAATATTTCACAGATGCCATACGCCCCATAACTTGTGTAACATACTAAGAAAAAAACCGTCTTATTTGGAATATCGCGTATTTTGACAAGCTCAGTAGAGAAACAACGAGAAGAGGAGTCGCAAAGGAATAAAAGCGTCCAAATAACTAAGCGAGCTATCAGGTTAGCAACAAATAATAAGTACACACATACTTATGTATATGTTATTTCATTTAGAAAAATATAAATTACAGAAGGGAGATAGCCTCGCTGATAAAATTACCCCTGTCATGGGGCAGCAGAATGGCATTTTGAAAAAAATCAAAAAAAGATAGGTTTTCTTAGGTATAGAACGAAACTGTTTACATATGTACTTATTTCATAAACCAATAATCACATTAAAACAAAATATTAAACTTTAAATTCCATGGGACAAGTTTCGGAATTACAGAATGTCAAAGAAATGGTGACGAATATGCCCCAGTTACCCTATAGTATGGCGTGAAAATATTTTAGCAAATATGAACAATGAACGTTTCCTACAAATTCTTCGAATAGACCGCATGCAGTTCGAAAATTTTACATCTATTATTCGTGAGGATATTGAATTTAAGAAATCCCATTCCAGTAAACAATATTCGGTCGAGTTGCAGCTTGCCGTAGTGCTATATCGATTAGGTTCATATGGAGGCACCGCGGCGGTACGAAAAATGTATGTACTGTTTGGAATCGCTGATGGTGGCACTTTGGATATCATCACAAAAAGGGTGATTCGAGTATTTCCGAAGCTTATAATAATAATAATAATAATTTGGCGCTTACACTATATAGCTCAGTGTTTGACCGAGTTTCTCCTACCATTTGTGGCGTGCGTCTTTATGTTCTTCCACAAATGGAGAGACCTACAATTTTGTGCCGACTCTGTACGGCAGATGTCTTTTATGAGAAGCTTTTTCATGGCAGAAATACCCTCGGAGGTTTGCCAGTGCCTGTCAAGGGGTGACCGCTATTAGAAAAAATTATTCCTCTAATTAAGATTTTACTTGCACGAACCGCTATCCATTCGACCGAAGCTAATAACACGCTATATTTGTTTTCCAAGTCGTGAAAAAAGGTCGCAAATTGTTGCTGCTATATATACCGATTTTCCACTGTGCAAAGGGTACGTTAACCGGGATAAAGCTGACAGAGGCACCTGTTATTCATCATGAGGCATTTTTTCCGAAGTGCCACATTTACTCAGTATTATTATTATTATTATTATT
The DNA here is from genome assembly GCA_963971545.1 of Philophylla caesio. Classification (NCBI taxonomy): domain Eukaryota; kingdom Metazoa; phylum Arthropoda; class Insecta; order Diptera; family Tephritidae; genus Philophylla; species Philophylla caesio. Next base: position 32,423,567 of record OZ020608.1, on the reverse strand, counting down.
ATTATCAGGGCATAGCAGCGCTGCGACCTAAAAAAGATCTATTGTGCTAACTCTTTAAGTTGTCACTCCATCTTTAGGCTATTTATGAGACTTAGCACTTTGGAGGGTGTGATTGTCCATATTGTGGATTGAGATAACAGTCGCTCTCCAAGGTGTATTAGCCTGAGTCTCCTTATACTCGGGCATTCACACAGTATGTACTCAGAGGTCTCCGCCTCTAAGCCACAAAACCTACAGTCTGAAACCTCCGAGAGTCCTATTTTGTGATGGTGGTATCTCAGCCTACAGTGACCTGTTAAGTACCCGGTGTGAGTTCTAAGACCCTCCCTGCTGAGATTAAGAAGTTTTCTAGAGGCTTCACGGGATGGACTTATGAACCTCTTAGATTGTCTATTACCCTTTGACGATCGCCATTGGGCTGCGATTCTTGAGTTCTCCCACCTTCTTAGAAGTTCTGCTGTGTATCCCTTAGAAGAACCGCAGAACGGCTGAGGACCGCAGAAGCTCTGTTGGGCCCCTTTTTTTTTGCGAGATAGTCCGCCCTTTCATTGCCATCCACACCCTCATGACCCGAAACCCACCACAGAGTGACTCTGTTGTCGGCTCCTAATGATTCCAGTGCCGCTCTCCAGCTGTCTACCAGTTTTGACTCCGTTTTGAAGAATGGCTGTCTGACATCATGTTGATTGTAGCTCCATTTGTCTTTCTGCGAAGACATTCGTGTGCACACAGCTCAATAGCATAGATTTCCGCCTGGAAGATGGTTGGGTATGACCCCATTGGGGCACTTTTTTGAAATATTGGCCCGAAAACCCCGGCCCTGGTGCTCCGGGGTGTACCAGACCTGTGATCCTTTATTGATTGCTTTCACCATCCCTTTACATGTATCCCTTTCAATTATTATGACTTTGTAGGTCTTGGTAAAGGATAGTTTTGGCAACATAGTGTCTGTGAGTTTGATTATTGGATCGGCACTGAGTGGTTGTAGGACACCCAAATGCCCCCTGAAATCTCCACTTTTCAGACGACTAAGATTAGACAGTCTCAGAGCGCTCTGACAAGCCTCTTTTTCAATGAGTATGGCCAATGGTGGGATGCCCGAGATGATGCCAAGCGCATCTGTGGGACATGTGCGCATGGCCCCCGTAATGGCCACACAGACGAGGCGATGGAGTTTGCCGAGAGCAGCGCCGGAGCTCGCCATTGTGGCCTTAGGCCACCATACTAGTGCTGCGTAGGTGATAATTGGCTTTATCACCGTGTTAAATGACCAGTATGTGAGTTTCGGGGAGATTCCCCAGGTTTTGCCGTGTAGTCTTTGACAAGCATAGAATGCTCTTGTCGCTTTATTGGTACTTTCTGTGAGATGAGAGTTCCAGTTGAGCTTACTATCTAGTGTAATCCCTAGGTATTTCACTTCTTTTGAGAATTCGATCTCAGTACCTCCCATCATTGGTTTAGTTAGGTCCACCTTCCTTCTTCTGGTGAATGGGATGATGGTCGACTTTGCTGGATTGATTGACAACCCTTTCTCAGAGCACCATTTGAGCGTCAGATTTAGGGCAGATTGAAGCCTGGAGCTTAATGTCCCTTCATCCCAGCCCACAACATAGATTACAAGGTCGTCCGCATAGCCGTAAGCATTGAATCCATTCCCTTTAAGCTTCTCTAAGAGTTCATCGACAACGAGTGTCCACAATAGAGGTGAGAGAACACCCCCTTGAGGGCAGCCACGAGTGGCCGTTACCCTAAGTCTACTTCCACCTAGTTCAGCCATTATGGTTCTGGATTTCAGCATGCTTATTACCCACTTGGTTATAAGCTTTGGGATATCCTTCCTTGCTAATCCTGCGGAGATTGCCTCATAACTTGTATTGTCAAAGGCACCTGATATGTATATCAAGGAATGCACACAGGGCTATCTGTTTGTACTCTAAGGCCTTTTCAAGTACTTGAGTTAGGCCGTGTATGGCAGTAATAGTAGACTTCCCTGCTTGATATGCATGTTGACTTTCACAGAGTGGTTTAACCTTGAGATAGGTGTCCCTGATGTGAAAGTCAATAAGTTTTTCCAGTGTCTTTATCACAAAGGAACTTAGGCTTATAGGTCTAAAAGCCTTTGGAAGTTGATTGTAATTTTTTCCGGCTTTGGATATAAATACTACTTTCACCTCTTTCCAAGGTGAGGGAATATAGGCAAGAAGCAATCTCTCCCTCAGTATACTAACAAGGGTTCCAGATATGGATTCCATAGCCCGCTGAAGCAGACATGGGTAGATACCATCTGGACCAGGGGATTTGTATGCACTGAACGTTGAAATAGCCCACCGTACCCTGTCACAGTTGACAATTCTTCTCGCAAGACCTCTTGTCCTACCGTTAGCACACACTGTAGCAACAGTGGTCACAGTGGATTATGGTCTTGTATAATACATCCTGGGAAGTGGGTTTCCATTAGAAGCCGGTTGGTCTCCTCAGGGTCACCTGTGTAGGTTCCGTCAGGTTTCCTTAGTGTGCATAAGCCATTTGTATGATCCAGTCTAAGTGCTTTCTGCAGACGCTGAGCAACAGGAAGGGTGGAGATACCCTCACAGTGCTTACGCCATGTGACCCTTTTGGACTCACTTAGCTCTCTGTTATAGGTCGTGAGGGCTGTTTTGTAAGTGGACCATTCACCAGTCCGTTTAGCCCTATTGAATAGCTTTCGAGTCTTTTGTCGAAGTTTTTTGAGATTGCCGTTCCACCATGGGACGTCGCTTTGAGATTTTTTGATCTTCTCTGGGCAGCTCACTTCAAAGGCTGATGTTAGATTATTTTGAAGCTGTATTCAGAGAACGTGTATTGACAGAGAAGCCTTATCTCAGTCCATTCCGACACACATTCCTCTGATTTTGAGGCGTACTAATTTTCTTGTCGTAGCTCACCACGAAATATTTTGTCTTAGCTCACCACGATTTGTCGGCAAAGTTAACAGCAGGGGAGTAAAAATGCAGCAGGAGAGAAATATAATGTAAGTATATACATATATTAACATTCGAATTGGTGTTTGTGGGTGTTTTTCTTATGAAAACTTACGTTTTTGTTTTGTTTCGGAAATTTGCCAATTCGATTTTCAATTGGATTAATAAAATTACGGTAAATAGAAATACTACAAAAAGAAAAAGTCAACGGATATTTAGTTCTTCGAGAATTTTTATGCGATCGCTTGAGTTTTTGTAAAAGTTGTTGAAAATCATAAAAAAAATCTTTGAAAAATGCCTAATACGCGGATATGTCGGGTTCGTGGGTGTAACAGCCCTTCTAATTCGCGTTTCTTTAATTTTCCAAAGGATTCGTCGCTTATGCAAGTTTGGAGAGAAAACCTGAGAATCCCGGCTGTGCAAGATCTTCCATCGAGAAATGCTTTTGTTTGCATCCAGCATTTTCAACCTGACGCAGTGGGTGCTAAATATCTTAAAGGAGGAGCAATTCCCACCCTTAATCTAGGTAAGTTTTTATACATACATATGTATGTACATATGTTGCATTTGTACATACATAAATAGGTTTGTACATGTGTGTTGAATATGGGTACATTATAATTTTGCAGGAGTTTAACGACTATGCTCATTAGCAAAGTGATAATGTATAATTTTTTAAAGTGCTAAATGAAGTTTTATTAAGGAAAAGTGTAACTTGTGTGTGAATATATGTAGATATGTAAATACATATGTGTATATAATGTTCATACATACTACATATACAGTTTGTAAGAACAAAAAGCGAGACTTGTGTACATATGTACATATGTGAGTTTGTTTAAATATATTTCATGAAATGTATGCCCATACATATGTATGTATATGTGTGTTCTTGTAGGTAATAAAACTGAAATAGTTAATTAAAAAAATGTTAAAAATTAATTCCTGTGCCCAATTATTAAGTTTTCGTTAGATTTTTGAAAGTGATCTACTTGGATGTTTATAATATACTCGATGAGTTTTCGCATATACATATGTATGTACATACTTTTCACATTCATGCATAAGTACATATGTATGTACATATCTACAAATATGCATGCACATTAGTCTATAGTTTTATAAGAGTTTTATATACGGTTTTTTACTTGCATATAAATGTACATACATACATACATGTATATCCATATGTAAATAGCATAGGAATTGGTAATGGGTAACTGAAATATATACAAGTATGTATACATGCATTTTTTAATTAGGATATGATGAAGCCCCTAAACAACAATGGTCAGGCTTGACCAAAGATAAAAGATGCTGCGTGAAGAGCTGTGTTTCGGAAGGAAAACGAATTTTGTATGCTTTCCCAAGGAACGAAGATGTACGTTTAAGTTGGGCGCAGGCCTGCGGAGTACATGCCCCGTCCAAGACTGAAAGGTTGTTTGTTTGCCAACGCCACTTTGATATTAAATATATTACAAAATTTAAACTTTTTTGAAGGGGCTTTCCCTTCATTAAACTTAAATACAGAGTCAGCATATAGAAGTCGCTCACCTAGTGCTGGCTCTGAGTGGGTGTGCCCGCCCGTTTCAAAAACGTATGTTCGCGTTGAAAAAACCGATGATGACTTAACTTTAGAAGAGTTTGAGAAGTATTCCATTTTGGAAGAGAGAAGGCGCGCACATGAGTTTCGAGGAGATTGCGACGACTCTGAAACCACAACCAGCCGTGAAAAATTTGCTCAGGCTGCCCGGTTCTATCAGCGTAACGCTGCAAAACTTCGAACCATCATTACAAATCTCGAGGCAGAAAATGAAAATCTCAAACAAAAATATAGGGATTTGTGCTCTCGGGCAATCATTGCGGACGAATCGTGTAGCCTTGATGCTATCAATTTTGCCAAAATGATTGTTAACTGCTCTAAATCTCAATATACAGAAGAACAAAAAACATTGGCCCAAAATATAAATTATATGTCTTCCAAGGCATATGGTTTCATGCGTGACGATCTTGGTTTTTACTTGCCCCACAAATCTTCTCTTTTGCGTTGGCGCCCCATCCGTTATGTGGTCCCTGGTTTTGATGCCAATGTTAAAAAAATTTAGCCAAATTTGTGCAAAATATGTCCGACACCGAACGCATTTGCGTACTTAATTTTGATGAAATCAACATCAAAACCGACCTCTGCTACAATAAATCTCGAGATTTAATTGATGGTTTTGTTGATCTTGGGGATGGCCAACGCGAAACAGTTATTGCCCAAAAATGTTGCTTTTTTATGGTCAAAGGCTTATGTTCGAATTGGAAATATGTGTTGTCATACTATATTTCCAAAAGTGGTCTTAATGCGAACACCTTGTTACCGATCGTCACAAAAAACATATCTATGTTAAAAAATATTGGACTTAACGTCAAAGTTTTAGTTTCTGACCAGGGACCATCAAATATTAGCTTATTTGCCAAACTCCAAATTTCAGAGAGCACACCCTACTTCATGCATGATAACGCTAAAATATTTTGTATGTACGACTATTGCCATCTTATTAAGTCCGTCCGAAATACACTATTAAAATATGATATCCTCACTCCAAATGGCATAGCGAGCTTTAAAGTTATCTCCAAATTGTTTGAGATTGACCAGATGAGTCACAATTTTAAAATATGTCCGAAATTGACTGAGGCCCACATTCGACCACACTCGTTTGAAAAAATGAGTGTATCCCGGGCAACCCAAGTTTTGAGCAATTCGGTAGCGGCTGGTATTCAGATGGCTCGAGAACAAAATTTATTCGCCAACGATGAATACGTGGTAAAATGTGCTGAGTCGACGCAAATCTTTGTCAAAACCATGAACGACTTGTTTGACGAGCTTGATTGCAAATATATTGGCTCTAATAATCCGATTAGATGCCCACTAACTCGCGGTAATACGGGCAAATTAAAAAGAATGAATGCCTATATAGACTTTTTGAAAAAATTAAAACTTCCAAACAACGCGCGGGTTAAATGTATAGAGGGCTTTTGGATCACCGTTGGATCAATTCAGAAACTTGCGGAACACCTTTTTGCCGAATATTCTGAAGTAAAGTTTGTTTTGCCCGGGAAAATGAATCAAGACGCTTTAAAAAATTTTTTTTATAAAATCCGCGCGAGTCAAGGTATTAATACCCATCCTTCAGCACATGATGTGCAGTATATTGTGGCACGGTTGTTATCTATGAAGATACTTCGCCAGAGATTTGAGAGAAAAGGAGGCAACTGCGAAGATGATGATGACAATAATTTAGAGTGGAATCTAAATTCCGACGATTCTCATCTGGAAGCAGTTGCTGGCGAACCACAAACGGAGAGACTTGCTGTGGACGACATTGACATACCCGATGAAGATTTTGCTGAAGTAGAAGATAAAGCTGAGGTACAGGTGCAACGGTACTACACTGGCTATGGTATTTACCAGAAAATTTTGTGTAAACTGAAATGCGAAAAATGCGCAAAGGTCATGACGAAAACACAAGGAGAGCAAAAACTACACTCCGAAGCCCTGATAAGAGCAAAAAACTTCACGGAAGACACCGATTTACGGCTTGTCAATCCAGAAGACAGGGTTTTCGAAGTGTGCCGCCTCCAAATGATCTGGTACCGACAGCTCTTCGCAAAATACGCTCACATATCGGGTATAAAAGAACTATTGTTGTCCACCATCAAAGAAAAAACCGAGCAAGTCTTTCCCGAGTGGTTCCTCGTCTCTGGTGAATGTCGAGAACACCGAATAAAGCTTTTGGACTTCTTGATCACTGTTCTTCTTTTTAAAAACTCAAAGTGGTTGTTGCGCGAACAGACAAACGTTGCAAGATGTCAAAAACGGGTGGATAAGCTAAAAAAGTTGTAATCCGTAGGCCAAGATCCCGACAATGAAATTAGTAATGTTTCTTATGGTAAGTAAAAATTTAAGTCAAAAATATATTACTATGCAATATAATTAATCATGTAAATAATTTTTACTTCAGAATTTCTTTTCAGCTTTGCTCTTTTTTTCAGCGTTTCTTCTGTTTTCAGGTTTTTTCTCTACAGCTTTTCTTATTTTTTCAGGGGTTTTCTCTTTACAGCTTTTCTTTATTTTTCTTCCAGATACCCTTTAGTTTTGCAACAGAGCCTAGCTTTTTTATACCCCAGACGGTTATAATTAGTAAATCGACTACTCATCCTAAATTTGTATGCAATTTAAATAAGAATAACCCTCTAGGGTAAAAAAGCAGGTAAAACGCAATAACTTAATTTAATAGAGTATTCGGACCAATCTTGATAGAGTTCGTAATTTTTTATTTGGCTTACCATATATGTAAATATATATTTTTTTCTTTAAATTAGTCAAATATCAAATTACAACATTGCCGAGCCCTTTCTGGAAACTCTAATATTTTAAGTAGTGTGAAAAAGTGTCAATATTCGTAAGAATGACACTTTTGCAACTCTTTTTCCAGCAAAACCATTTTCGTAACATTTTTTTTTTAAATACTCTCTAATAAGCAAATAATTTTTTTATTTCTTTTTAATTGCAGCATATTTTTATTTTATTTCAGTATATTTTTCTCTAATTTCAGTACATTTCCCATTTATTCCATCTATTAAAATAAAGATTTTTATAAAATTGTTATTAATTGGTAAATTGTTTATTATTAAATAAAGTTTTTAAAATAAAGAATAAAATAATTTGTCTTTTATACCATGAAATGTTGATCCTTCTCGTAAGATATTCAGCCCTATTCTGCATTTCGATTACGTTCCCGCTCTACGCTCCGCCATGTTCGAAAGTTGATATTCTGCTTTACGATTGAATCGAAAGAAGAAGAGGAAGAGCTGTAATTCTTTCGAAAATCAGCTGTTTGCCTTGAAACGGGTGAAATTGAAACACAACAAAGCAAAATTACAGAAAATAAAACAATTATACGGTGTTTTAAATAAAATATATAACTAAACTGGACTCAATAGCTGCAGCGTTTTTAATTGAGGAGGAGGGCAATTTTTTTTATTTATTTATTTATTTATTTATTTAGATATTCGGATGTATAAGTAAGACTCTAGGTCTTTTAGTATACCTCTGCAGGATGGCAGTAACAAAATTATAAAACTTAATTCTAGAACAGCGCAATATTAGCTTAAAAGTAATTGTCAAATCACTTAAGACGCAAATATTAATATATATACTTATAATTAAATTTAAGACAAGAAGACTAGTATGAAGAATAGTTAAGAACGTGAAGATGAACACGAAAACGTAAAAGAAGAAAGATATCAAGTAAAAAAAAAACATTCAAATCGCAATCATATTTAATTTAGAGAGTTAAAATAACTGTGGATCAACTTTCTATAGTTACCCCTTTTTAAAGCAGCCTTGACTGATTCTGGAACGGAATTCCAGAGCCTCACAGCATTGATGAAAAACAGCCTTGATGAGGACAAGTATTTATACCTAGGGATTATTAGACATTGATGCCTACTAGATCTTGCAAATTTTAACTTCTCATAAAGATATTTAGGAGTTTTAGATAATGCTGTGGCAAGGATTGAAAGAAGAAGATTGCGAGATATGTGCAATCCTTTTGAGATGAGTGACGAATTGTAAGAAGTTTAGTTGAAACTGGTTAAATTTATTAATTAAAATAACTTATTTGCTTATTAAGATTCAAAAAAAACTTTAGACTTAACAAGGACGCTTTCAAGTATGTCCTAGATACTTTTGTGGTAGAAGCTCCAGCAAGTACTTCGACGACGTTGTCTCCGCTCAATCGTGTAGTAGCTGCATTGAGATTTTTTGCCGAAGGCAGTTATCAACATGGAGTTGGTGCGGACTACAACGTTGGAATGGGTCAGTCAACAGTGTCAAAGACACTTTCAAACTTTCTCGACATCATGGAACACAAGCTTTGCCGTGAATGGATACATTTTGACCAGACTGAGGAGGAAAAAACGCAAGCAAAACAGGAGTTTTATGCGAAGGCAGGCTTCCCAGGAGTCATCATGTGCGTTGATGGTACGCATATAAGGATAATCAAGCCGTCAGAAGAGGGGTTTTTATACTATAATAGAAAAGGATTTTTTAGCATCAATGCTATGGTGGTATGAATTATACTTTCATGCAACCCCCTCCCAAAACTCCTGTCCTTCTTCCTTCGGTCGCTTTTGGAAGCCCTGCGCGATGTCTCTTTTGGTAGCCATCATTACAATACAATTTTTCATATTGGTCTGGTGTTGTTGTTTTTGACCTGCAAACACATAAAAAGTCATTAAAGCACAGAAAAAAACAAAAAAAAAAGTCATCATGGTCACTTTTACAATTATCAAAAACAGTTTTACTTACATTTTTATGAATATTATACTCTTTACGACCGTAAAATTAAAAAATTGAATTTCCTCCGCCACCAAAATTGCAACTTAACAAAACGGAGCTACGATCGAAATGCAGAATAGGCAAAATCGAAAGATTCGAAGTTCGATCGAACGGGAACGGAACACAGAATGCCAAAGTAGCCAATCGTAGAAAATTTCGATCCGAGTCGAAATACAGAATAGGGCTGATTGAAATCTAACAAAAATATGCCAACCATCACCAAAATCACAAATTCCGTAGCATACGAATGTGTTTTATATACACACAAATATAAATATGCACAAACGTACACTTGTTCACGTGCCCGCAAACCACCCTTGAGCTCTAAATGCTTGCTTCTGCTCAGATTTCCGACAATTCTGCTGCGAGACGAAGGTAATAAACCACCACCATAAATTAGAGTTGAGTGCAAATACTTTTCCTTTCGCAGTAGGTACAAGGAAAAATAAGAGTAATAAAAAAATATCGTCAGAGACGTTTAACTGGGAGAAAATCAATAATATATGGCTGCTTAATACTTATTAAGGTGGGATATAGTGTGATACATTTTTAAAATAAATTAAAAGTGAAAATTAATTATGAATTTCTGTAACTTCTTTTCATAAAGTGTTAGATTTCCTTCTCCGACTACAAATTGCAGTAAAAGGTTTGCAAATTCAGTGATGACCAACACTGTTGTTCAAATGCGACAAAATTCGGCTACATATTTACATATATATATGAGCTCATACAAATGTACACAGCGCGTATTGAGGTGATGAAGATGTGCTGAGTATTTATCTTGGCAAGGCCGATTTTGCGAAATAATACCGAATGCATTTATATATTTTTATTAGTATTTTACAATATAATGGTTCGTAATGATTAAATAATCATAAATTAGATATGAATTTGGTAAAAGAATATCGTATTAGCTGAGGAATGTCTATTATACATATTTTCATTTATTCTTCAACAACACATTTGCCGGACTGGGCCAGAAATAGGCAACGCCCCTGTACTTGCAAAGCTGAAGACGAAAATGTTGAAATTTATAAATTTTTGCAAGATCGCGAAAAATATGCTTCGCTGGCAGATTTTAAGTTGTGCTGCAATTTATGAATGAAATGAGTTTTACGCACGCGCAATTTATGAATGAAATGGTTTAGGATTTATGGCGCCGGTGTAACTGTTGATGTAGTAGTTGCTGCGGGAAGTGAGGACAGAAGTGTGCGCACGTTGATGTGTAAATATGTATACATAAAAATAAGTATGTGCGTATATTTGTATGTGCAAATACGTCATTTGTCCTTGAATTAATATTTTGGCATGTGATGTAGGTCAAGGTTGATTTATATGATCTTGTAATATATTTATCTAAAGTATTTATATAAATAGGTATGTATGAACAAAGTTAGTTCTGCATTTTGTATACATATGTATGCATAGATAAGAATATACATACATACATATGTATGTATAATGGGTAAAATATTGATTTGTATTATGTTAAATGGAGGTTTATATCGATGCACAGGTATGTACATACATATGTATATAAATGTATGTATGTATATATGTATATTTATTGGGGTACTATTTACGTACATACTTACATAAAATGTGTAGCTACATGCATACATATGGGACTATTAATTTCACCTAGTATGTACATATGTATAATAAATGCTCAACTATGAACAAAGTTTGAGTGAAGAAAACGTTTTAAATTAATATCCATGCACTTATGAATCTACATACACAAGATTTGCAGTAATTTTAAAAAAATTTGGGAATAACTTATGTAGATAAAAGCGTAAAAATTATGTGTCAACAAATGCAAATCGCCGACGGCATTTTAGCATTTGTGTTTGCGCACCACCATTATAGCAAATCTTATCATATCATATGTATGTACATAAGTACGTACACACAAATGACACAAAAGAGGACTCTTCATTAATTAATAAAACCAATTTTATTATTATTTGACTTTATTTTTCCTATATCCAACGAAATTCATAATTTTCCTAATATGTAATGCCGTCGGCAAAACAACTGGTGGATTATGCTCACATTTGTGCATTAATAAAATCCATATTCATAAAACAAAAAAGGGGCGGCTTCAGCCATTAATTTTACAAATGCACATACATAAGTATGAATATACATTTTATCAATCGTATTATAATTATTCTGCTTTTTATTAAATTGTCAAAATCAACCCAAAATAGGTATATTTTTCTTACATTTATGAGAATATACAAGCTGTTAAATTTCTTTCGACCTCGCTCAGCTCTGTTAACTTGCCACTCTCGCTATTTCCCCTGTTAGCTCTGGCGCGGTGAAATAAGACAAGACATTTACTTGGATTTTGACAATTCACACTGATATTCGCGTGAAAATCTTCTCTGTCAAATATAAGTTCTCTGCTGTATTGATTCAATTTCTAGATCGTGAGTAGACATAATGTCCGCCGAGGCCGTGTTAGCCTCTTGTTCAATAGATAAGTGAAAGAGTTCCCAATTTGTTTTCTTTGGGTTTCTGTAGAACTGGATTGTCTCCCTTGAAGCCTCTATGTCGAACCTTAGGTGCTGATGGTCCGACATGGATACCTCATTTAAGACATGCCAGTTGGAGATAAATGTGGACATATTAGCCGTGCATATAGTCAGGTCTAAGACCTCGCATGGCATTTAAAAATGTCGGCTCATTTCCCCGGTTTAAGATATGTAAGTTGTTACTGAGAGTAAAATCAAGAAATGACGCACCTCACGCGTTGGTGTTGGAGCTACCCGATATTATATGATGGGGCGTTGGCGTCACAGCCCAACACGAATTTCAACCGCTTCCTCCTGCAGTACTCCTCTAGGGCGATTACTTCCCTTGTGGGCATTACGTCACTGTCTCCAGGAAGGTAGGTCGAGGCAAGTACAACCTGTTGTACTCCCATCTGAGTTGGCAGCTCAGTCCATACGGCCACTAGGTCCCGATGTATCAACTCTAAAATGGGAAAAAAGGTTGTGTTACTTCTTATCACTAACGCCGCTCTGGGACTACTGTTGTTGGTGTCGTATATAATCTTACCATCGCAATCATTGAAGCCTTTGATAGCCTCATTGAAAACCCAGGGTTCTTGGATGAATGCGATATCCAAGTTCTCCTTGTTGAACCGCCAGCACAAGACGTCCGAGGCCGCCTTGGCGTGATGCAGGTTCACCATCAGGCACTTCATGTGCTTAGTAAGGCTTCTTGGGGGTCTGCCACCGGATGGTCTCGATTTATTTCTCTGGGCCCTCTTAGCCACTTTTCTCCCAAGAGTACCCTTTTCTCTCTTGACTGTTCTGCAACGCCCTGTCCGAGATGTGACCTTATTGGGGGTCTAAATTTGATAAGGGCGGCAGATGCGTCCCTTGCGGGTGAGAGGGGGGGTTCCTTACTCCTCGGTTTTGCGTTCCCTTCTGGGCAGGCCGGTCGCTCCTTAGGGTTTCCACCCGAGGAATTTATGGTTGTTAGCTCCACAGAGGGCCTTCGCAATATTTGGGCGTCCTTTGAGCAACAGGGTCGCTCCTCCTTCGCCGTGGCCTGGCAGGCAACACTGTTGCCTTTTTGTAGTTTTTAAATTATTTCCGCATGCCTTACATTAAATAATCAATTTGACGGCATTCTCGTATGTTTCCGAGTGGCCTTTCTTATCTAGCAGCGAACAGGAATCGAAATTTTTTTTCTTTGCATGTATGAATATGATTGGTCGTTGGTTCGATTCCCGGCCAGGTTAGATCATTTTGTTTGATTTTTTTTTTCTAAGAAAGCATTTTATGTTTTTAAATTTTTAAGTTTATATATTTTATATAAATAACATAAAACTAAAGAAATAATAATTTATATAAATATTAACAACCATAAAATTATACAGTAAAAAAATCGAATAGAAGAACATTTATTAGTATTTTGACCAGTTTTGACTAACGTCTTTACTTGATTTCTAATAGATGTATATCAATAAAAATTCCGTTAATTTTTTGAATAAGGTATTGTGAAGTGTTTTCCATATAAAAAAAAAATTTTTAACAACTAATGTTACATTTTTAGTGACTTGAAACTTACAATTTTATGACATACAAAAATGGTAATTATATTTTTAAAAAAGTTTGAAATTGTAATGTACACAATCCTTGTTAAAGGGCTTTTTATAGATACCTCTTATTTTGGTTGCTAAAATTAATATTGAATTAAAGAAAAATTTATTATCAAAATTTTTCCAACTGTGATTATGTGATATTTGCTTTAAATCACACTGATGTTACCTTGTCTTGTCCATTTGGTGCGACATTGTAGACCTTGCAAGTAGTCTTTGTACCAGCGATCCCAAAACTGTTGGAAATACCATTGGAGCTGTTGATATCTCTGCAGGCTGTTCACATTTTCTATCTGCCTTAGTTCTGGCTCTGGGAAGGCGTTAAGAGCAGTCCCAATGATAAAATGGCCAGGAGTTAATGCCGGCATGTCACTCGCATTCTCAGGGATAGGAGTTATTGGCCTGGAATGAAGTATAGCTTCAATTTGAATAATTAATGTATTCAATTCAGAAAACGTTAGCGAAGAGTTATTCACTACGCGCTTTAGATGAAATTTAAACGATTTAACAGCTGCCTCCCACAACCCACCGAAGTGGGGAGATCGGGGAGGTATATGTTTCCAAGTAATTCCATTCTCGGCGCATTCCTTTAAAATTTCGTCTTGAGAATTTCGTTGTCGCAACATATTATACACTTCGTTCAATTCATTGCGTGCTCCAACAAAATTTGTAGCGTTGTCACTATATATGACCGCCTAACGACCTCGTCGTGAAATGAACCGCCTTAGAGCGTTTAAGAACGCCTTCGTGCTGAGGTCTTCCACTAGCTCTAAGTGAACAGCTTTGGTAATGAAACAGACAAAAATTGACACGTACGCCCTTACAGGAGCCGTGCCACGACGTCGAAAGTGTATAAAAAAGGGACCACAAAAATCAATTCCGATAATATTGAATGGTCGATTTCTTTGAACACGAAGCTCTGGTAGATCAGCCATGAGTTGATTTGATTTAATTGGCTGTGCCTTCGAGCAACGGATGCAGTTGTAAACGATAGATCGTGCTATAACCTTTCCATGTACTGGCCAAAACCTTTGACGAACAATACTCAGTAATCCCTGTGGCCCTACGTGATGGTTCTCTATGTGATTATGGACAAGAAGAGCGCGTGTGAAGGCGTGCGCTTTCGGAAGTATTATTGGATGTTTATTGTCATAATCCAGAGCAGCGTGCTGTTACCGACCGCCAACACGGATGATACCGTTGTGATCAATAAAAGGTGCCAAAGATAATATGATACGAAACTCTTTGTTTCGAGAGAGCGCTGTCAAAAGGCGCATTTTTTATAACATTTTCCAAAAGAGCCACTCTGTAGAAATAGTATCTGGGGATTTTTATTTAATTTTTTGGAGATTTTGCAGTTTCTTCGCCACCGTTGAAGTTTGCTAACAGAATAAATGAAAATGCAATTACAATAAGAATATATAAGAGATATTATTTACCTTTATGCCAAAAGATCATTTATAAATATGAAATCAAATAAAATATCGCAGAAATGCATATTTTGCAAAAACTTGTATATATGCATTAAACAAATAATTTAAGATAAAGCGCGTTTTCATATACATACATACACATATACCATGTATATTAAAATGCAATTTATACCGAGTTTGCTTTAAAAAAATTGTTTTAGGGATATCTTTTTAATATAAAATACAATATTTGTATGTAAATCAAAACCTTTATACTCTGTAAAAATTTATATATTAAATTTAACTCTTAATTTAGAGATTTTAAGATGATTTTTATTTATACATTTTTCAATAATGGCAATGAGAAGAAATGAGGTTTGGGAGTTTTTTTGGTTTTTTTTTGGGTATTATGCAGTTTCCACACCACCATCGAGGTATGCAAAAGGCGCGTTACCGAAGTTATTTTTGGGTGCTCGGTTCCCCAGTAGGCCTATATCACCCATATAAATACATATATACAAATCACAAAGTATTATAAATTAAAATTAACATAACAAAATATGAAAAATATTCCAATATCATAAATAAAAATAAATTAAAATCACATCGGCAAACCAAAACGTTAGACAAAACAAAATATCACAAACAAAACTTACTGTTAAACAGTAAAAAATTGCACAAAGTAATGAAACAAAACAAAAGTTACAAAGATGTCATATTTACATATATACAAATGATTAATATGGGGGAAAAATCATATCTAAATATATATAAATAATAAGAAATACAATAAGCAATATTAAGAAATACAATAATAAAAGATAAAATAATACGCAACCCACACCCAGTTGTCAGTGATATTTACTTAAGTACTTAGTTATTTTACTAAATCAGAAGCCGAAGAGGAAATAAGAGGTTCGGAAAATTCTAAAAACAAAGTATTCATACATACATATTTCAAAAATTAAGTAAAACAAAGCAGACGCACATATGTTTCCGTGAAATTTTGAAGCTATTTTGCCATCTCTACTCTACCTACTCTATATTTCCTACATATGGGAGACACATAGTATTTTCGACCGAAAATTAGGGATGCTAAGATTTCTATTGAAAAATTTTAATAAGAAAAAAATTATAATTCTAACAAAAAGGGTTAATACAAAGTTACTATCGCAGTTATCACAACATACGTATGGTCTGACATCCTTCATTTTGTCGAATAAAATCTGCCCTACACCTATCCTATGACAAGTTGAATCAAATTCTTTCAAGAAAATAACTTCTAACTGCTTTAAATATTCTAAAAATCCCTGAGGCGGTCTTACTAAATTGCACCTGTCAACTTGTCTTTGCTGAATGAAATAGAATTCGCTGGAGTGATCATCATCTAATAAATAAGGTAAGGGTTGGGAACAAGCGTGCGTCTTATGGATTTTCAAATAGAGGTAACCGCAAAAATCAGCATACGCATTTTCTTTAAGGAAATCTACTTCTACTTCTATTCTAACCCTATTAAAACTATGATCCGGTCGTGGTAGGCCCTGAAATTCTTGCCAAGAGAGGTCCCGCACTAGATTGTCATTGCACACGCTTGCTAGAATTTGGTTAGATTGTTCAGGAGAAAAGCATTCGTTATGCGAGGCAGGTTCGCAGTTTCCGTTAACTACAATATTGGCGTATCGTAACCCCCAAGACTTCCTAAATAAATTGCAGAACATGTAAGGTGTTATCCTAACACTTCTGCCACGCCCCCTTCTAATTTGTCCGAAATAATGCTCTAAACTGTCCTGACAAAGTCTTCTCGTCTGTAGGTCACTGAAGCCTGAGAGTGACAAAAATCGCCACAAACGTCGTAAACTATTAATATTTAAGACCCAACCCTTAATGTAATTAAAAGAGGAAGTGATGTCAGACCCATTCTCATCTCTAACCCTAATTGTCTTAAAAATTTCCTCAGCCTGATCTAGAAATTGAATTTGTTGCAATGTGGCCGAAAATACTTTCTTTGATGGCAAAATAGCTTCAAAATTGCGACTATTAAAAATATCGAACAATTTATTAAAAAATATAATATATTCCGCGGTATTTAAAAAGCGAGCGCTGGGACACGTCAAAAGCCCTGAGCTATATGAAGCCAGCATCCCCGAAGCTACGGTATCGCTCAATACCTGGGATGCCAGCTTCACGCTCATTTTTTGAAAATTATTAGGAAACATATGTGCGTCGGTAAGCTTTGGAGCACAACGAACGGGATTTTGAGAATCTTTGTTGTAGAAATAAACAATATCAGACCAACTAACCGAACGCGATTTAAAGCTGACTCTGTTTTTAGAATTTTCCAGGCAATTTCTAGTACTTTTTAGGAGATGGGGGCTATAAAAAAAAAAGAAAATGTCCTTGCCATTCACCTGAAAATATGGGCACTCTTCTGAAACTCCTAAAATCCTAGATAAATAAAGAAAATTAGATCCCTGATCACAAACGAAGTGGCAAGGTATGAGACCTATATTTTGCAATTGGGTGATGGCCTCAAAAATATACATTTTGGCAACATCCCCTTTACAGGAACCATGGACAATAAAGTATGACAATGGGTGGGCCCAAGGCATCCCTCCAATGCATTGGACCATGAGAGTCATTGCGCTATTACCTAATCTAGACGTACGATTTTCATCGCCGTAGTCCTCAACTCCTATAATTTTATCAAACTTTGGGACATATTGCAAATGACTCTTAAGTGCCATTTCGTCACACAAAATCGACACAAACTTTTAGTCCTGCGTAAAGCCCCGACTTCTTAACTCTAAGCACTTCAAAGAACTATTATTACAACCTGGGTCTCGAGGCCATCCGGAAACAAACTCGTCAAGTCTTCGTTCTTCCGGCAATCTAAGGAGAGGCTTTAGGTGTCTATAAGCTAAAGGCGAAAGAAAGTATACTCCTAAAGCCAAAGTTTTAAAATAACTATCGTATCTACGACCTTTTGGTTGGCGACTACAATTCTTCAAACTATGTTCCACTATACTGCTAACCTGCGGAGGAAGATTTCTAACTAAATTCCTATTTACGCTAGAGCCCTCATCTAAATCGCTAACTTCTTTTTCCAGATTTTTTAACTTTATTGCCATTTCTGCTAACTGAACTCGTAAATAGCTAATCTCTTGGCTCTTTTCTTCTAATCTAACCCTCAACCTAGCATTTTCCTCCATAATTTTCTGCTCTCTACCTGCGAAAGATGTCAAACTCATATTCGTTTGACATCCTTTATCTAAATAACTATCGCCCATGCAAATACTACTTACATCTATTATTTCCTCCTGGGCTCCTTCTGCAACAGACGCAAGTAATAAAAGATCTCCCGATTCAATTTCTAAATTAGTATCATTTTCAATCTGCTTTGGAACGAAGTCTTCGGTTCCTAACTCGATTGCTGAGTTAGGAACCTCATAATCTGCCTGACAACCGAGTGTAGGTTGGTTTAATAGATTGGAGTCTGGAACAGCGGATGGCAACAACTTCTTCTCGAATCTCATCTTTAATGAGAAGTGACGTTCGCAGGCATATAAATATTTTTGTCTCCCTTCCCCTACACCGAGACGATCAATCCATATTGAATATCTAAAGAGTATCAAATAAAAGCCCTCTAAACCTTAACACCTTTACCTTACACATAATATTGCCGCTACAACAACAACATCAACAACATAATATTTTAAACCATTTTATCTACACCAAATTCCAAACGTATATTCTCAACTGATTGTTATGAATTATTAGTACTTAAAGGCTTATTTCTTAACTAGCAACTTAATACTTATTTCTTACTAGTAATTACATTAGTATTAACACATTAGAACTTAACACTAATTACTTAACTGTTATATTTGAATTAATGTTATCTCAATGAAAAAAGTACAATTGTCGGAAATATTTTCTGGTATGCCATAAATTGTAATTACAAAGTTAGTTAAATTTGTTAACTACAAAGTTAATTAAAACTCAAAAATTATTAATTTTAAACACTACGGATGTAAAGAATTAACTCTTCAAAAGGTAATTGATGTAATACCTGGCGCTGTCCTTCTCCTTACTTGGAAAGTTGAAAAATCGGCTTGCTTCCACACACCCTGCCACACATCGATTCTTTGTTTTTGGCATTTTCACTTAATTTCATTAAAAAAACACAAATTTGATAGATTCACATAACTTATACACTTTAAACAATATACTTACCAACTTTTCTCTTTAAAAAATCGAATACAATTAGTTAATTCGTCAAAAAAGGCTTTTCTCAAATGCTTGCTTCTTAGAAATTTTGAAACGAACAATTTTTTCAGTTGCTTTTGGTTGATTTCTTTCTGGCAGCCCACCATTTTGCGTTTCAGCTGTTCAGCAGCCCATGATTCGGCTTTGTTGCCAGCCCAAAATGTGAGATCATGGGCTCTCGCAGCAAGCAAAAGAGAGAAGTTTCGTATCATATTATCTTTGAAAGGTGCTAGAGGCTGGATACTGCTCTTCTTAGCAACTGCTTTGTTGTTGCTGAGTGAATGTATTTCTTCCGTAAATCCGTCTTTCTGAACTAATTTTATTATCGTGGAGAGAGCGTAACGCAGTTCATCAGCTGTGAGTACTCCAACGCGACGACTTAGCTTATTGCATGTGGCACAATTGTACTTGAATCGTAAAATGTAAGCTACAACATTTACTAACTTTCGGTAATTGTTGTGATATTTTATACTTTCTACAAAATGTTTTCCATACTGCGTTGTGAGAACAAGTTTAATCCGTTTTCGTTCCAATATGCTATCGTTGGGCTGACTAAGATTTACTGTAACTGGCCAAAGGTCCTCCTCCTTCATTAGATATTTCGGTCCATTTGACCAAAGGGTGGAGCTAATCAACGTTGCAGGCAGCATTCCGCGTGATAGCAAGTCTGCAGGATTGTGTTCGGTTGGCACATGACGCCATTGTGAAAAGGTACTGCATTCTTGTATAAGAGCAACGCGATTGGCGACAAACGTTTGCCAGTTGCATGATTCCTCTCGTAGCCAGCTTAGTACTATTGTCGAGTCTGTCCAATAAATTATTTTCTTAAAGCTGATAAAGTTGTAAATTTCAATTACTCGCTTTACGAGCTGCGCCATGACAACGGCAGCGCACAATTCAAGTTTAGGTAGGCAACATCTTTTTAGAGGTGCTACTCTGGTCTTAGAGCATAATAGTTTGACACAGAGGATTTCATTATTATGAGATACACTTCGAACGTATATGCATGCGCCATATGCGCCTTCGGAACTATCGGAGAAAGCGTGCAATTCGTAATTTGCAACCGGTGCAAAAGCCTGGCGAGCAATTTCAAAACTATTTAAATATTGCAATTCTCCCAACGAGAGTGATATTCTTGAGGGAGCGATTCGTCCCAACTAATACTTAAACGCCAAAGCTGTTGCATGAAAATTTTTGCAAGCACAACGACAGGGCTAATTAGGCCTAATGGATCGAATAGCTGCGCTATTTCAGAGAGAACACTTCTTTTTGTAGTCGCTGATTGAACAATTGATTCTAGCTTTTCATACAAGAATTTGTCTATAAAAGGATTCCATATGACTCCCAGTGTTTTGATTGCATTGTCGCCTTTTATTTGGAAAAATTTCTCTTTATCTTCTACAGCAATGCCATTAAGTATTTCGGTGTGGTTCGCGCACCACTTTCTTAACTCGAAACTACCCTTTGAAAGCATAGTCTTGAGTTGAAATTGCAAATCGATTGCTTCACTTAATGTGTTAGCGCCCGTTAATATGTCATCAACGTAAAACCCATGAATTGCTGCATCGGATGCTCGTGGATATGTATGTTGCTCATCCATACACAATTGCTTTAGCGCGCGTGTTGCTAGAAAAGAGGCAGAGGTGGTACCGTACGTAACAGTGCACAATTGATAAGTGGCTATTGACTCTCTTTCGTCAGAGCGCCATAGAATATAGTGAAAACGTCTGTCGTTAGGATGCAATGATATCTGGCGGCACATCTTCGAAATATCGGCTGTGAAAACATACGTATAGTATCGAAATCGCAGGACTGTAGAAAGTAGGTCGGTCTGTATTGCAGGTCCGACCAAGAGTAATTCATTGAGGGATACACCTGAACTGGTTTTAGAAGAGGCGTCGAATACAACGCGTAATTTCGTAGTTGAGCTTGATGGCTTTAAAACATGATGGTGCGGAATAAAATAATGGGGGACGCTAAGGTCTGCGTCTGGTATCGGCTCCATATGAGCTAGATGGATAAATTCATTCATAAACTCCTTATATTGCAAGTGAAGTGCCGTATCTTTTCGAAACCTTAATTCAAGGGAGCGAAATCTTCTAAGCGCCAAATCATACGACTGGCCTAGTGCACTTGCACTCATTTTGAAAGGCAGTCGAACTTGATAACGACCGCACGGCAAACGTGTAACGTTCTCTATGAAATGGATTTCACTCTGCCTCTCCTCTGTCGTTAAATTAATCAACGGATAATTAATGTTTTCCAATTGCCAGAATGCCTTAATGGAGTCATTGAGTGGAGAGTCTTGGTGTATGGTTGCACACTGAAGCATATTGCTGTATGAATTGTTGTTTCTCGAAGAGAGCCTTCCAGCCACGACCCAACCGAAAAGAGTATTTTGTGCTATTGGTAAACAACGCCCAAGTTTGACTTGATCAACAGACAGAATTTCATAAAATGCGTCGACGCCTATAAGCAGATCGACACGTTGCGGTTCGTTGAAGAGAGGGTCAGCTAATTTAATGTTTTTTGGAATGTTCCAACTCTCAATTTCCAGTTTTTTGTCAGGCAACGGGCCTGTTATGTGGTTTAGTACGGTGGCTTCCAGTGTGATAGAAAAATCGTTTACACGGGATTTTATCATCAGTACAGAATTATACTTCGAAGACATATGCGTGTTGTTAGCACAATGGAAATGTGTAGGCGAATATTGACGCGTTATTCCTGCTATTCTGACTATTCGTTCAGAAATCAAATTTAGTTGGGAACCAGAGTCCAGCAATGCTCTGCAAGGAATGCTCTGGTTACGGTTATTAATCAGATTTACTATAGCAGTTCCTAAAATATTTCCATCATTTAAATTTGATTTATTATGCAAGACGGCATGAGATCCATTGGCAGAGAATGACTGTGGCGATTGCGTATTATCGGAGCGAGCTCTTCGAACAGTATTGTTATTGATTTCCATAGCGGTAAAATCCACATTTTGGTGAAGCAGGGAATGGTGTCTTTTTCCAAATGTGCGACATTTAAAATTTGATGTGCATTTGAGTGCAGAATGTTCATTAGTTTTTAGGCAATTTTCGCATAGTTTTAAGTTACGAATACTTTGCATTCGGTCAGAAACAGGTAAGTTTAAAAAAGCAATACATTTATGTATGAAATGGCCTTGCTTGTCGCAAAAATTGCATGCATTTTTGGTTATCGTGAGAGCACGACTGTTTCTTAATGTTTTGTTAGAACTACTATAAGATGAGTTGTTGTTAGTTAATGAATGAGTAGGCATGTTACCTTCAATTATTTGACAGCGTTTTTTGAGAAACATCATGAGCTCGCTTAGTGTTGGCATGCGGTCAGTAGCGGCTTCCTCATTCCACTTCAGCGCGGTATCTGAATCCAATTTGGATGTAATTAAATGAACTATGAGGTCATCCCAGTGCTCTGTCGGTCGATCCAAATTTTTCAATCCAACATGGTGTCAATTGTGAAACATCAACTCAATGTGCTTCCTGCCAATAACCCGCTTGTTCTCAAATCTGTCGCGCAGCCGATTCAGGGCCACTTCTTAGTTTTCCGATACGATTTTTAAACCTTCTATGGTGGCCTTGGCAGAGCCATCTAATTTGCTGATAAGATGATGGAACTTAGCTAGTGTTGTGATATTTTGATTGTTGTGCACAAGGGACATGAATTGGTCGTACCAACTCATCCATGCTGTCACCTCACCTGAAAATGAGTGTAGCTCAATTTTTGGTAATTTGATCGACTCATACCTTTCTACACTGGTGCACGGCCCCTTGCTGGAGCTGCTTGCAAGCTCCATTTGCGTTATTAAAACCTTAATGGCTGCTGCGGTTTGATAATATAGTTCCTCGTAGGTTGGTCGATTTTGTTGAGTTATTTCATCAGGATCTTTCTCCTCGACTTTTAGCTGGACATTACTGAAACCATCAAATGCCTTATGCAATGCTTCCAGACGTATGCTAAGTTCAGACGTTGAGGTTAATTCGCGATCCTCTTTTACTCGTTCAACAAAGTCCCGTGCCCTCTCCAACTGCTGCTCGTGCATAGTGCGACGAGTTTTTAAGGCAGAAATGGTCTTATCCTGTTTGCTAGTCCCTGAAGACTTTAGAGGAGGACCCTCGTATTTTTTGCTTGATGGAGGAAGTGATTCGGAGTCAGACATTTTCAATTGCTGTGTTTGTCGTAAAATATGTATCTCGCCGGGGCCTCCAATGATTATGGGGGGATTGAGCTTTTTCAATTCCCAAGACGATTAACTATGTTAAATATATTTTACGATACAATATTCGTGATGAAATTCAAACGCACATTTTATTACGATAGTAAAATCTCTTCAATTTATTCTTCTTCATTAACAAGCCAAAAAGTCACAATTAGAACTTAACATACAATGTGGTTACTTTTATGAACTGAAAGGTTGACTATTAAAATGGTTACTTATTTGGACTCAACGGTTGACTATTAAAATGGTTACTTATTTTAAGAAAGTTGAAGGGATGAATATAGTTTACTTAACATTTACTTAACACACACTTTCGTTTTTTTTTATATAGTTTTTTGTATTAAGGTGCTATCCAAATACCTACATACATACATGTGTGATTGAATATTCGGTTATATTATATTAAATTGAAATATCAAATTTCTGCAAATATGTTTCATTATATGTACAAACCGCATTTCGCTACTAGTTATCTACTTTTCTACTACCTTTGCGTGAAAAGGGATAAAATATTTTCCCCTTCCTAAATGCAACCTTACAAGGCTGTCGGAAAACTTAAACGTCAATAAATATCCAACCTTTTATACAAGGCGAATTCATTAAAGGTGGTGTTAATCTATCAGCTAATTGGTGGTTGCTTGTCAAAATTAATCGCTTAGTTGCAAATTAATCAATTGTTCCGTTTAACTACCCGAA
Organism: Philophylla caesio; assembly: GCA_963971545.1. Classification (NCBI taxonomy): domain Eukaryota; kingdom Metazoa; phylum Arthropoda; class Insecta; order Diptera; family Tephritidae; genus Philophylla; species Philophylla caesio. The sequence goes on along the minus strand of OZ020608.1, from coordinate 32,399,482 downwards.
ATTTAAAGATATGGTTAACTATAACTTTTTGCGGTGACTCTAATAGTGTAAAAAAGAATTTAACGAAAGTTAAATACAAACGAGATAAAGTTTGACAATAACCCACCAAAGCGTTGCATTTTTAGAATCGCTACCACCTTACATGAATTCGCCTTGCTTTTATAATTGAATCATGCTCCATACCAAAGCAACTCCAAACAGCTGACTGACTCTAAACGAAAGATTTTTAATTTGAAGCACAGCAAATTTAAGGTTCGAATAGAACATTGCTTTGGCGTTCTCAAAGAAAAATTTTAAAGCCTTAAAGAACTCCGTATGCGAATTGAAAGTATGGAGAGTAGGGTGACAGTTAATTTCGAAAGTGATATTTTCTTTGGTCTCAGTATTTTTTTGTGTGTAGTTTTATTTTAAAAAAATTCTAGTAAAATTTCAAGGTCGTAGGAAGAGGATTAGGGGGCGCGTCGGCCCCCCAAAGTTACACAAAATACGTTTTTTCACGCAAATTCTTACTTTGACTGCTTGTAACTTTCTCTGTGTTTTTTTTTTTTAAACATTACTGGCGAAAGATGTTCATTAATATGTCTACAATAACATCTGTCAATAACATTTTTGTCTAATGTTAATATTTAATGAAAAAAACTTAAATATAGGAGAAAAAGTACGCCTCAATGTCGATTTATTATACTTAAATAAAATTACTTATATGATTCAAATTTTGGATTTTGTTCAGATTTATTTAATTAAAGATTCATATAGAAAATTCCTTATGATTTACGTAAGAGTAGCTTCAACAATTATATACAGTAAGACCTCGCTAGTCCGAACTTCAGACTTTTTTTGTTTACTTTTGTTTTCAAGTGTAAGAATTGTCTTTAAAAGTTTGCTTCAAATTTTTTTTGCCTGTATGCTGAAGCGATCTATAATATTGACAATTGTGACCGAGAATATTCCCGTTACAACCTCAACAATATTATTCTCAATGCTTGCGTAAGCTACCGACAAAAAATCAGCACCAATGTTTCTCGGAAAATAGATTCTTATTTTACAGTTATATGCAGCAGCCGCAAACATTTTTTAATAGCATTAAATTTGCAAAAAAATCATTCGAAGTGAATATTTGAATGTGAAAAGTCGAAAATGTCTGCTAGAAATTTACGTGAACGCATATATTTAATTGGTTATTGTACCAACTCATTAACGGGAAGTAAACTACCCTCCAATATAGAAGTGTTGAAAGTTTTGTTTTTCAATTTACGTTTAGTAAAAAAAAATTTACGGGAAAGTTCAGATTTAGTTGTAAAAGAACTATTCGTGTTCTGGGAAAAAGCCCGCATTCCGGTCAAGGATAAACAACACTGCATTACAAATGTAGAGAAATTGTATAAAGAATGGCAAAGCTTTCAAAAAGATTCAAAGAAGACTTCTAATTTCCATAAGAGCAAAGTAAACACGTGGAAAGAAAAATTGGATATGCTTTTTGACGTGGCGCATGCAAGTGCATTAAAAATAATGTCGAATCAAGAAGATATTGATTTCTTGATAAGTCAACGAAAAACGGGGCGCCCAGGCTTTATGTATGGTATCGATTACGAAGAAGTACGCCGAGAATGCCGACTTGAAGAACGCAACAACAATTTATTACAACAAGTGGAGCGGAATAATCGTGAAATTGCATTAATTGGTTCGTTGTATGTTATTGTTTATTTTTTATTTTCTTTAAATTAAGTCGTTTTTATTAGATGAAACTGCAGAGTTGCTGTCATCTGAATCTTCAGAGAATGATAACAGTTTTCCAGATATGGAATGTGACCCACGTTGTAGTCAACCTCCAGCCAAAAAATGTAGGGGAACAAATAAAATACTAACACCAAAACTGGCGGCCGCACTCGATGTCTGTAAAATCAGTGACAGACATGCGGTTCATCTAATAAGCGCAGTCGTTGAAGCTCTGGGTAATAATGTTGAAGATTATATTTTAAACCGAACGTCTGTACACCAGGAAAGGGAACAAATCCGTGAAGAAAGAATTTCAGCATTAAAAAATAAATTAAAATTAAATGAGCTCGACGCTATCTGCCTTCATTGGGATGGTAAACTTTTGCCGGCGCTGACGGGAAATGATAAAGTGGATAGGTTGCCTATAATAATATCGAGCGGTAAAGTTGAACAGCTTCTTGAAATACCTGCACTTGATTCCGGTACTGGAAAAGAACAGGCATCCGCTGTATGCGATGCTATTTATGAATATGGTCTGCAAAATCACATCAAAGCTTTAGTGTTTGATACAACAGCGGTCAATACTGGGCGTTTCAATGGTACCTGTACGTTAATTGAAAATAATTTACAAAGACAACTTTTATGGTTACCATGCCGTCATCATATATACGAGATTGTTTTAAGATGCGTTTTCGAAGAAAAAATAAGCTGTTATGGAAGTCCAAACGTTAAAATGTTTGAGAAATTTAAAAATGCTTGGGCTAAGATTGATGCTAAAAACTATGAGTATGGCATGAACGATCCAACTGTCAAGACGTACATGAAAGAGTCTGCTGTTCGCATTATCGGTGCAGTAAATAATATCTTGGAAGAAAAACAACCCAGGGAAGACTATAAAGAATTCTTGGAACTCACTTTGCTCTTCCTGGGTCAAAAACCAGAAAAGACACATCCAAACAGCCTAATGTTTCGATCGCCAGGAGCTGTTCACCATGCAAGGTGGATGGCAAAAGCGATTTACTGTCTAAAAATATTTTTATTCCGTAACGAGTTCCAGCTTTCAGCAACTGAATTAAATGGGCTTCGTCAAATTTGTGTTTTTATTGCTGAAGTCTATGTCGAAGCGTGGTTTTCTGCTCCTTTGGCCATTAAAGCGCCATATCAAGATTTTTTATTTTTACAAAAACTTGAAAACTTCAAAAAAATTGATGCTGCTATATCTTATGTTGCTCTTAAAAAGTTCAGGAACCACTTGTGGTATTTAAGCCCTGAGGCGGTTGGTCTTGCATTTTTTGACAGCAACGTATCCCTTTTTTCAAAACAAAAAATGGTGGCGGCTTTGGAAAATGATTTTGAACAAGAGCAAAACACAAAGCGAGCTACAATAAATGATAGAGAAATCGTTGAAATATTCCATGACGGAATTGAACGTCTCTGCCGAAACAAAAGCATTATTTGAAAGATTTCAAATAAATACTGATTTTTTTAAATTAAACCCAGACAAATGGGAGCAGGACCAATCTTATTGTAAAGCGGCTGAACTGATGAAAAAATTAAATGTTACAAATGACACTGCCGAAAGGGGGTTAAATTGATGGAAGAGTATAATAAACTATTTACCAAAAATGAACGCCAAAAACAATTTGTTTTAAAAATTGTTAGCGATTACCGCCATCGGTTTCCGGACTGTAATAAAAAGACATTGTCTCAAGTGCTTTAAACTATATTAATAAAAAGAGAAATCATATACATAAGTAGTTTTATTTAAGTATAATAAATCGACATTGAGGCGTACTTTTTCTCCTATATTTAAGTTTTTTTCATTAAATATTAACATTAGACAAAAATGTTATTGACAGATGTTATTGTAGACATATTAATGAACATCTTTCGCCAGTATTGTTTAAAAAAAAAAACACAGAGAAAGTTACAAGCAGTCAAAGTAAGAATTTGCGTGAAAAAACGTATTTTGTGTAACTTTGGGGGGCCGACGCGCCCCCTAATCCTCTTCCTACGACCTTGAAATTGTACTAGAATTTTTTTTAAATAAAACTACACACAAAAAAACACTGAGACCAAAACAATAAAGAAAAAAAAAATACTCCATACACTTAATTGTCACCCTAATGGAGAGTCAAATTAACAGCTGCGAATAGGTCTTAGTGTGTTGGATTTTGCATAACATTCTTTTGAGCATTAAGGAAGTTGAACATATTTCCGAACTCATTGCAACAAGCTGCGAAGATAATAATGACGACTCTGACGTTTTTAACAAACAACCAATATGAACTGAAAAGACAAGGAATATTTCATTTATTATTTGAAAATTAAATTTAATACATTGTTATGAGACCAGTGGCTGGTCTAGATATGACCACAAAGTAGTCACAGAGAAGAACTTGAGATGGTGTTCCACAAGTGCGGCGATTGCACTGGCTCATATCCCGGAGCTTCAGTATCGTGGGTATTAACGCAGTTGTAGAACCAAATATCATTCTTCCGAGCCACTGGAACCAACTCGATACTTTATATTGCACACGGGGAAAATTATTCATACCCCATATCCTTTAACATGCTTCCTGTGCGGTGAACCCTTCACCTAGCGGCGCGTATCTGCTAATGGCTGCTCTGAACCCACCTCTCCTTGGCTTCTATCGTTGTTGTATGAAGCCCCATTTTACCACCTGCACTTCCCTCAGATTCAGACCACAAATAGATATATTAATAATCCATAGAGTTATTTATTTACAAAATTTCAAGCATTAAATCTAGATTTGAAAGCTACATACATATATATCTAAGTAGATAATCTTATTCAGTAAATTTATTGATAATCCAAAGCTTTTATTCTAATTCATCTACTAACATTTTTGCCTTGACTGTATTTCAAATAGAAAACCCTGACCTTGACCTAGAAAATATTCATTCACTTTACGAATATACATACATACATACATATGTATGTATATAGCGCCAGACAAACTGATCGCGAATATTTCATGCACTCTCGGGAGAGTGTCCAAGAAAGAAACAATTGTAATAGGATAAGCAAACAGGTAGAGCAAGCAGCCTATTTCACAAAACTACAAGTTACAATTTAAAATTTTGACAACATTTGTAGTTTTCTGCACTTGTGAACTACAATTTCTACAATTACAAGTTCTTGTATACTTGTGATGTCAATTTAACAATTGTTATTTCTAATTATTCAAAATTCTACAATTGCTTATAAAAACGCAATATAAAACATTTGCATAATTTAAAATGAATTTTTAAATAAAATAAAATATTTTTATAAAGTTATTTTGATAAATTAAACAAATGTATTAGTGTGGTGCGGGAGAACTTAGCTGCCAAAGACATTCTCGTTGGTAAGTTTAGCATAGGAGTAACAGAACTGTAGATCGGGTCCGCAAACCACCATACACGAAATGGAGTGATTACCATGCCTATCATTATAAGCTTCTTCTTACTCTTTGGGTGCATCTAATTTTATTAAAGTGCCGTCCAAACAGCCGGAAACTATCGGCATGCCTCTGATGGCGTAGAATTTAGTAACCACTTGATCCACATTTTCTGGCCATCTTACATACGTTGCAAACAAAGCGGTATTTAATGCAGTAACTACGCTTTTTACCACTCTGCACACAGTGGCTTTGCTCACACCATGCAAATCACCTATTGCATGGTACATATGTGGTTGCTGTTCCTAGCCAGCGTAACGTAATCAGCAGCTGCTGTTGCACCGTTAGAGAATGGCTTTTACTTGTCTTCCTCTCCAGTATTGGACACAACAAATTTAACAACAAAACAAATTTTTCACGTTTTAGCCTAAAACGCTCTTTATACTCCAACGTGGATTCCAGGAATTCATATTCCAAACGTGGCCTAAATAGTCTTCTTCTTTTTAATGTGATTTCATTATCGCATTCATCAACAAAGTACACACAAAAAAAATATGAGCTTCTTAATATAATATAGTAAGTTGTACTTGCAGACGTGTTCATTTATTTATAACATATGATTAGTGGTGTTGCCGCTTATCGATAATTTGTAATAAAACAACAATGCGATTCGATTAATGTGTGTCATAAAATATTAAATATGTTTTATTTTGTGTTCATTTGAATTAATTGTTATAAACCAAATTCTATATCAATTTATCATTCACTTGTAACTTGTAAAATTTTTTCTTGGGGTCTCCGTCGACCCTAAGGTTTTTTTCTACAATTCTACAAGTGTACAAGTGCAAATTTTGTTTAGTGAAACAAAATCACTTGTAAAAGTATCATTTGTAGACTTGTGACTTGTAGAATTCACTTGTAGCTACAAACTTGTAATTGTATTTTTATGAAACACAATGATTCACAAATTCACATGCAAAAACACTTGTAATTGTGAACTTGTAGTTTAGTGAAATAGGCCCCTGGTAGAGCAAGCAGACAGATGTCTATATAATAGTAAGAATAATTTTAACTTACATTGAGTTGCCGGTAATGCAGTTTCCACGCAGCGTAGAAGGCCTCCTCCGCGCCGTCGTTCCATCGGCATATGATCACTGAAAACTTTCACCATTTTCTTACTCTAGTATAAAATTATTTAATTATGATTTAAATGGTTTACCATCTAGGTATTGAGCCATCAAAAAAGAGAATAAAAAAAAAACTATAGCCAGTAACAGTACAACAAAACAAAGACTGTTTCCACTTTTCCGCGCTACGACTGTATGCCGATCTCATGGAGAGCGGGTAGAAATATGTGCCAAAGAAAAATGAAAAAAGCGTCTTCAGCGCTGATAGGCAAAAAAAACAAATTAATGCTACTGAAGCGAAGCTGGATGATACTTACAACTCAAATATGTTGATATATGTATATTCATAGAAATTAATGAAAATTTTGGCGACGTTAATGCATGCACCTATGCATGTACATATATGTATATACATACATATATATATATGTATATATACATACTTATGTTTGACACACGTGAGCATATTCGCCGTCGCCGTCCGTGAATAATCTACTTGCCCAGCGCTTGTTCAATTATTTCAGTTTAAAGCTTTTTGGAACGATTGCTTCAAATTTCGGACTTTCCATTTTACTAAATCTGAACTGGCATCAATATTGGTTGATTTCACAAATTTTGTGTAAAAGATCTGTGCTGTTGGTTTCTATGACACGAATAATGTTAGGAAACTTGTTTACTTACATATATAATATTACACATACTTAAAGGCCCCCTTCTTGCATAATATGCTCCAATATTATTGTGACATCTTTATCTGACCACTTTTTAGTGGTTTTTAATGTTTCTCTTTTTGGTTTGCGGTTCCATTTCACTTTTTAAAATTGTAACGAAAGCAAACATATGATACGAAGTTGCATTTTGCCGTGGTAAACTAGCTGCTGAAATCTACTCATAGCTAATCTAAACCAAATGCATTTGGTTTTTATTATGAGCAAATCTGCTCTTTTACCCTTCTGCCAGACTCAGGGCCGTTTTCTAATGTTAGCAATAAAATTGCCACTACTAACTGGGATGATAAATTGTTCCTCACCTTAAATCGCGTTCCCTTTTCTGATCTCCTCTGTACAGATAAATTTGTTATTCGGAAATTGTGGCAAGGCCAAAGTAAAAATCCACTACATTCACTTTAAGATTTTATTGCTGGCAATGCCTTACAGCGCGAAGTAAACAAAAGCAGCAGTTAATTGAAATTAATTAGTCATGGAAAACGTACAATTAAAAAGAAAAAGAGGTAAAAATTTTAGTTCTCAGGAGGAAGTCATATTAGTTGAGTTGGTTGATGACCAAAGAGACATTATCGGAAATAAAACATCTGATTCGGTGACTTGGAAGCAAAAGGAGGAAGCCTTGAAAAAGTTGGAACAGCGCTTTGCGGCAAAGATTGGTGTACATCGGGAGTGGAAGTGTCTAAGGGACAATTCTGATAGCTTGAAACGAAAGTGCAAGGCCGAAATTACCACCAAAAAATCTGATTTATATCGCACAGGTGGCGGTTCAGCGGCTGTAAGGGGAAATAGCGCAATAACACAAAAAGTTGCTGCTATTTTGGGGAGTCAGCCACTGGTCTTGAAAATACATTTGATGGTGATGCAAGTAAGGATTTAATTGTTTTACATTCTCAAAATGTGTTATAAAAATAGATGTTCTTAATTATAGTTGATCCTAGTACTACGGAAAAACTTAAGGTCCACAATGACAAACCAAACGAAGAGTTAAACCAGGCAAGTATACACTCATATATAAATCGCGTTTTTGATATTAACATATGTATGTACACTCAGAGAAAAACAGCGTTCTAAAATCCAGCACTTTTTTCTTATTTTAAGAATTTTGTGTTCTTGTTTCTTTGTTCTTAAAAAAGTAACGTTTGTTCCTAAAAAATCACCATATGTTCTTGAAGCAAGAACTTTGCGCTTAAGTTAAGAACAATGTTTATGAATTAAGTACGTTTGGTCTTAATATAAGGCCGTATGTTATATAAATACGAACATTGTTCTTAGAGTGCGATGAGAGAGAAATATGAGAACAAACGGTACATACTGAGCGAGCTGTAGCCAAAAAGAGCAATGCCATTGTTGCCAAGTTAGTGTTTTGCACACCAAATGTATTTGTTTGAAAAGAAGAAGCGACCATTTTATAAATGCTTTTTCCTTTGTTTACATATATGTATGTATATTTTTGCACATGGGGAATCTTTAGGTCTATTTGAATTAATGCAACATTGAATATTTAATAATACAAAAAGTTTTAATTTTGTAAATATTGAATATGTATTTCAAATTATTTAATAAATTCACGAAATCGAGACGTACATATATACATACATATACATTACCAGTAAAATTTTACTGCTTTTTGATAAACTGTGCAGTAATCTATAAAGATTTCCTAATAATGAAATATAATATTCATTAACCAGTAACCCGTACTAATTATAGAAAATTTTTAACATTTCCTGTAAACATTTACTGAGTAATGCTATTTTTTCAGTAATATGTATATGCAATTTTACTGGTAATTTGAAGTTCATTTTATTATCAGTAAATTAAAAAGCATTGGTAACTCTATTTGCGCTGTTGCTTTCGGCAAGCGTTGCCGTACTGGCGTGAAGCCCAGAAATGAGGAAAATGCTAGCTTAAGGATTTGTACTTCAAACGTGGACAAATTTATAATACGATATTAATTATAATCAGACATAATGATAACTATCATATCTAGACTCGAACATTTACATAGTTGCACAGAGTTCCTGCCCCTAGATCAAGCTCACGATCCTGCTAAAATTGAATACTTTGTTGCTTAATGTTTATATGTAGTTTAATTTGTCTGATTGTGTTTTGTTATATTGATTTGTGCCGCAAATAAATTATATATTATTCTGTAAACAGTATTATGCAATAAAAATAACTTGTAGAAACGGGTGGTACGCACTACATATGGTTATCAAAAAGTTATCACTAAAACACATACTTTTTTTTTTGGAAACATTTCATTTATAATACTTTAAACATTTTATTTTAAAACTGTATATATGTAAATGGCATGATTTTCCAAATATAAAATGTTTGATATATGTAAATACATATGTACAAAATTATATTTGGATTTATTCGCAATATACATACATACATATGCGTATATACTTTTTGTTGTTTTCAGACATAAAACTTTTTATATACGTTTGTGAACTAAATTGATCTCAAATATATTTATGTGCGTATAGATTTTATACATATGAAACGAATGATCTTAACAAAATTAAGATTTTGTAGGATTTTTGGTAATGAAAAATGTTCTGAAGTGGCCACACTGTTTTCGGCATACAAACTTCGCGTCATTTACACGAATTCAAGCTCGTCCTTTTCAGTTCGTCAAGCTTTTTACACACGCGCAGTTGAAGTTAAAACAATAGTGAGAAAATTAAATTGAGTGACAGTGATAATGAAAGTGGCGTCCCAGACGAAACATTTTTCATGTTTTTAAAAACATTGACATGGTGCCGGTTCTCGAGTACTTAAATGGAAAATATTTTAGAAAGTTAAAAAATGTGCGAATTGTAGAGGGTGTTTTTTTTACAGGTTTGTTTTTCGAAAAGAGATAAAACTGGCATTTTGTGGTCAAATCTGGCAACTCTAATGTCATTTATGTTCAGTTTGGTTTGCCATTTCATCATGAACAGGTTGACAAAAGAACAACGCTTGCAAATCGTGCAAATTTATTTCGAAAATAATGGTTCAGTTCGCGAAGTTTACCGTGAGCTCCGTCCATTTTATGGTTCAGTGATGAGGCTCATTTTTGGTTGAATGGCTACGTCAACAAGCAAAATTGCCGCATTTGGAGTGAAGAGAATCCACATGAGACCCTTGAAACGCCATTACATCCACAAAAACTGACTGTTTGGTGTGCTCTATGGGCTGGTGGAGTCATTGGGCCATACTTCTTCCGCAATAATGCTGGAGAGGCAGTTACCGTTAATGGAGACCGGTATAGAGCCATGATAACCGACTATTTTGTTCCCGAATTGGATGGCATGAATGTGGATGAGTTGTGGTTCCAACAAGACGGCGCTACATGCCACACAGCGCACGTCACAATCGATTTATTGAAGGAAACATTCGCTGAGCGCATAATTTCGCGGAATGGACCTGTCAATTGGCCACCAAGATCGTGTGATTTGACACCATTGGATTATTTTCTTTGGGGATATGTGAAGTCGCTCGTCTACACCAACAAACCAGAAACGTTAGGGGAATTGGAAGCCAACATTCGTGGCGTTATTGCCGACATACGGCCTCATATGCTCGAAAAAGTGGTTGAAAATTGGACCTGTAGAATTGGCTTTATTCGAGCCAGCCGCGGCGGCCACATGCCCGAAATCATATTTAAACATTAATGGCATAAAATTATCCTTCCAATAAAGCCAAATTGATGGACCTTAAAACGATTTTCTTGTGTTTTATTTCAATTCGAAGTTCTATACCCCTAAAAAAAACACCCGTTATGTGATTTACTAGGTATGTATGTAAGTATGTAATATGCACTCACAAGTTTCAAAAGAATTCAGCGCATATGTAAGTGCATTATGAACATTCTTCGATATTACATACATACATATATGTACATGCGTGTGCAAACATACTTCCATACATTCCCATTATTGAATGTACATATGTACGTTTTTATTTGTGAAAAGTTATTAAACAGTTTAAATTGAACATTTAAAATTAGCTTATTTGTGTACATGCATATATGCATACATACATATACTACATATGTATGTATGTATGTAAGTATGCAAAAGCGTACATATGTATGTATGTATGTATCTATACGTGTTCATATGAACGTTTGGACAAGCAAGTGCATGAACACATAAAATAACTGTACACCAAAAATGTTTGCGACATGGCAAATATGTGTATGTACATATATACATATGTATATGTATGTGCGTACGCTTTGCAGGGCTTCGTGGAAGATATGTATGTATGCTGCAAAAGCGTACGCACATTTATACATATTTTCCATGTCGCAAACACTTTTGGTGTACAGTTATTTTATGTGTTCATGCACTTGCTTGTCCAAACGCACATACATACATATGTATGTATATAAACATGTGTAAAACAAGCAAATACGAGAGATGACTCCAAAGTACTGGGAATTGTGCCACAATTTTAATAGTTGCGTCAACATGTCAAGACTTGTGGCACAAATAACATTACCGACGTATGTACATATATACGTACAAATATATTATGCGTAATACAATTATTGCGCAATGCCCAGAACTTCGGAGACTCCCCTCGCATGAACATATGTATGTATGTACAATTTCCTTATATTTTCAAAGCTGCACAAGTTAATTTTCAAAGTCTGCGGTATTAAACAAGTGGGGACCTATAAGAAGCAGAGTCGCCTCTGGGACTACGGGTGAAATTTCGGGAACAATTGTTTGCTTGGAAAAAAGAAGAGGTAAATTTTAGTACAAAAGTGGAACTGTTTTCTTTTTAAATAACATTCTTATTTACTTAAGCTTGGCATTGAAAATGAAACCCTCTCAATGTCATCGAGGGTGAGTGATTGGCTAAACCAAATTCCAACCGGTTCTATTTCGCCTACGACAAATTGCTCTATCAGAGGAAAAGTACTTAAAAAGGAATCCTCAAAAGGAAGGGCAATAATTGATTACTCTCAAAAACATAAAGCCTTAACTTGGAGTTCTAGAAATTACCTAATTGATATCATCATTAAGGAGGTAATAATAAGCAACATTTTCCTCAAACCGCAAGATTTTAACGATTTCTTTCATGAAATCTATTTCCAAGTGAAAATGACATGAAGGTAATTTTAATTAATTTATGTGCAAATTAAAATAAAATTGTAAAAAAATGTTTGTTGCGCCAAGAGTTTTCAAAATAAAGAGCAAATAAACTGCCAATGTGAAATGCAACTTAATGTGCATATGCATGCATGTATGTATGTTATACATTTATGTAAATACAAATAAATAAACATGTTACGAGTATGAGCTGCAATCATTGTTTACCATATACTGGCAGTTTATTTGTATTTTATTTGCCTTTAGGATTCTGTACTCTTCGATGTGAAAAAATTAACCTTATTAATTCTACGTAAATTTAATTCGTGTATACTAAAAAGGTTAGGTTTTAGTCTTAATTAACCATTAATAAGAATTTTTTTCTATTTCTTTAATAGGATTTTTATTATATACCCCGAAAAGGTAAAAATAATGCAAGTGGAAAGTTGTTTGCTACATACAAAAAATAAGGCATGCAAGAGGCGAAAAGTAGATTTATACCAACATACTACTACATCCGAAGCGAAGAACTCTACTTTAACTTTTCAGCCGGTGGAGTCAGCAAATGTAAGCGCGCTTCTCAAATCGTTAAGTGACATATACTTCATCAAAATATATATTTGTTTTAATTGCCATAAAAATTTTCAAAAAGCTAAACTGTTAATAACTCATTTTAAAATTGACCACTTGGAATCTACAAAATTGTTAAAAATTTAATGTAAAAAAGAAAATTGTAATCAGAAATTTTATCTATTTTAGGTTACATTTAGAGAAAAAACAAAAATATGATAACAGATGTAACGAATTTAACGATGTTTCAGATTATTCAACTCCAATGTCGAGTCCAATTCAAACAAATTCAAAAACAATCGCAAAGCGAATTGAACATGTATCTTGGCCCACGAAAAATTTTGTAAATATTTCAAACATTGCAAATAATCTTAAAAAAAAGGGCATTAAATTTGTCTTTAAATTTGTATCAAAAAAGTTCACTGGCTCGAAACCAAGTAATAATAAACAGTAATAATAATATTGTACTCTTTAGAATAAAATATATATGTAATTTTATAGAATGATAATGTTTACGTACTTTGTTATTTCATTGACGTAAAATAGTTTAATCAGCATTTACAATCCTACGAAGTTGGCTCAGTTAACGATAATCTCCACCTTAAATACATTGATGACTTTATAAGCTTTTCGATACATGTACATACATACATACATATATCCTATGAATAACGCAAAAATGTATTTTAGAATATAAATGTATAAATATGTAATTAAATTAAATAAACGTGTATATTGTACCATAATTTATATTTAATTTTATTTGGGATTTAAGAACAAAAATGCTTGTAAATGTTCTTAAATGAAGCACATCAGGTTCTTAAAACAAGCACGGAACATTCTTACAGCCCGATTCTGTGCACTTGATAAATTCACCATCTTGCTTATTTATCAATATTGATTATTTATCAAGTGTTTGGTATTCTGTGTCAAAAGTCAAAAGCTCTTTTCTTGATAAATTTTCAAGATGTCAAATGCTCTTGACAAATTAAACAACTGTTTGTGAAAATATTGTAAACACATGTTATTTGTAATTTTGATTGAAGTTAAATAAAATAAAATGGAAGAAGACATGTTATTATTATTGTTACTGTTAGAAGAGGAGGACAATTTAGAAAATAGAGACCGCGCGCGTTATTTGAGAAGTTTGAGGGATTCTAGTGAACCATTTGCCCTCAGTGAAAGTGAGTTTATGAAAAATTTCCGGCTGCCGCGTGATATTTGCCGGAGTCTAATAGATGACTTACGGCCTCATGATCAACAAAAAACTTCATTGCCTTTGACTTTTAGAGTCCTGGCAACTTTAAATTTCTTTGGTCACGGTTCCTACCAAAAATGTGTCGGTAATAACTGCAACTTGCCAATGAGTCAGTCGTCACTCTCGAGAAGTATGTCGGCCGTGGCCAAACTTATAGTAAAAGTTACAGGAGGAGAAATAAAATTTCCTAGTTCCACTGAGGAAGAAAATATAGTCAAAACCGGGTATGTACATACATACATGTGTATTAAAACAATTGGATTCCTCTAAATTCCTTCAGTTCAATTTCAGATTTTTCACCAAATTCGGAATAAAGAGTACTATAGGAGCAATCGACTGTACACATGTTGCAATTATTGCTCCTGCGTCAAATAATGCTGAACGTCCCCTTAGCTTATATTTAAATAGGAAGGGCTTCTACAGCATTAATGTCGAAGCGGTATGTTTTGTTGTGTATAAATAATAATAAGTTAACTTTCTCAGGTATATGCTTCACGTTTCTAAATCCTAAATTTCCGGGTGCGACACATGACTCTGGAATTTGGGCAACTTCTGACCTACGAGAGCATCTCATTCGTCAACACACCAATGACTCTGTAGGGCACCGAAGGGAGTCGTGGCTGATTGGTGACCAAGGTTACCCTTTAGAACCTTGGCTCTTAACACCGGTCGGAAATCCTAATACATCTCAAGAGCGAAAGTATAAAAAAGCTCCATTGTACTGCCAGAAATTGTGTTGAAAGAGCGTTCGGAGTTTTAAAATCGCGCTTCAGATGTTTGCTGAAGCACCGGGTTCTACATTATTCCCATGAAACGTCAGCGTTAATAATAAGCAGTTGTGTTATACTGCATAATATAATTACGAAATCTGGTATTACCATGGACGCGGTGGACAACGAGGTTGAAGTAGACTCTGACCATTTAGTTAATTTCGGTGACTCTTCGCAGTATACACGAGAAGGTGCAAGGATAAGGGCGAGATATATATCTACGCTTTAACACATTATCACACTATACACTACTTCTATTACACTACATACACTACTACTAACAATATACGTATATACAAGTCACAACAAAATTATTAATAAAAGTAAACTTAAATATTATAAAGCTTTAAAAAGTCTTAAACTTCGATTTAATAAAAATTTGCTAAATAATAACTTATAAAATAATACAAAAGAAATTGGATTTAAAAACACAAAAATAAAGTAATTTTTTTAAGTGCTATCATTTTGTTGTGACTTGTATACATACTACACAAAATATTATAATACCTATGTACTTTTTAAATGTCTTTCCTTTTTATGAATCAAAATATGTGTCCTTGTTTTTTGTATTTTTAATAATTTTCATTTCAAATTTCATTTTTTCATTTGTTTATAAATAAATGACTTAATATTAAATAATTAATTTGTTTAAAAAAATATTTGTACATTTAACAACAGTAAGAAAGAAAGCAAAAACAAAAAGAAATACAATGTTATACAAACTTAAACGTTAATTGAATAATTTAAAACTCCGGGGTTTTTAGAAATGCTTGCTAAATATGACTACGGATATTTTATAAATTTTTGATATACCCACGTGGACGAAATAAATAGTATGTTTCTGCGGTCAAGTTTGACAATTTTTCTTTAGGTTTGTTGAATTCAAACAAAATTGTATAAAACTAAGAAAAAACTCTACAACCCAAACCATATCGATAGCAGTTTTTAACTTTTGCAAAACTTATAACGATTAAACAAATTCTAAAAACTTTCTATTTAGCTCGAATTTTTTAGAATTTCTTTAATCCACTTTAAGCCACTTCAACCATAAGAACTGTTGTTGTTTTTTCACTAACAAATCTTCCATAAACTGGCCTTGAGCTCAATAAAATTATAAAATATTAAATAATTTTTGTTATTTTTTTTTATAAAAATATGGTTTATGGTACAACAGAAACCATTAAAATCTACATTCCAAACTTTGTGCGAAAACTGGGAAAATTCGATAAAATTAGCAAATATTCCATTAATTTTCATGAAAATCGTCAAATTTTTAAATAGATTTTTTAGACAATTTTTGAGTATGCAGTTTTGTAGCTCATTCAATTTTAGTGACGTCATTCAAGTCGCTAAAGAGTACCGTTTATTTTTGACAATTTTTTTGTCGAAGGTGCCAAGCATTTTTTTCCATATAACATATGGACAAACCCGAATTTTGTATGGAGCGACCATAAACCATATTTTTATAAAAAAAAATAACAAAAATTATTTAACATAAACAAAATAAATTAAACTCAAAAATGCAAGATTTTTTTTCGTCAAAAACTTATGCCGACTAGTGTGGGTACATATGTATAATGTAGTATGTATATATACATTAGTAGGGTAAAAAACTGTCTATGTCCCCAGGCAGACCCAGTCTAATGTAGAACCACATGTCATACACTTCAGTATACGTATGCACATAGAAATTTTAATACACTAATATCTACCTGATTTTGGGAAAGGCTGGATGTTGGTGTATAATGCGGTGGTTGAGCTGGACTTAGTGGTTGAGCTGGGCTGGGTGGTTGAGCTGGGCTGTTTGGTTGAGCTGGGCTAGGTGGTTGAGCTGGGCTGGGTGGTTGAGCTGGGCTAGGTGGTTCAAACAAAAGAGTGCTGCATGATGGTTCACATGGTGCTAGACCCAAATTCTGTACGCCGTTCACTCCATCCACAGCTAACAAACCAAAAGTATCTAACGCCTTTTCCTCGAAATCGCTCATTGGTTTGACACCTGGCCTTCCGCCTGTCAGTCTCTGGCTCATTTTTAAACGCCTGGCCCGCGTTCTCAGTTGGCTCTTCCACACTCCCAAGGTCTAAATACAAAATATAATAATTAATCGGTTATGGACATATAAATGCATCTTCGCCAACATACAAACGCACAAACATATGTCCATAAGTGCATACACGCGTTGAATATTTAATAAAATACATACATATGTATGTACATATGTTAATATGCAAAGTGTTACTTACCTCTTTCCATTTAGCTGCAGTGCGTGTTGGCCCTCGACACGCATTTAGCTGATTTGCCAGCTGCTTCCATAAATCCTGCATTTGCTGGGGCGCCTTTGGCGAATTTTTCCCGGTGCCAATTTCCGGATGGCCCCGGCAAAATGCCACATAGTGCTCCAGCTGCTCGTGAGTAGCACGATCGTGTTTTGTTTTCATGCAAACAAAACTCATTATTAAATAAGATATTTTAAAATAAATAATAATTTGTAAAATACTTACGTTGCAGAAGAAATCATTTTTCACTAAACAGCTGATTTCTGTTTACATTATTTAGTTCACCACAGATGTGGTGAAAGCACTGCGCACTGACGTTTACACTTTTATCAAGATATGCACAGAATAGCAAAAAGCTTTTGGCTTGATAAATAAACAATATTTTAATAATTTGTCAAGTGCACAGAATCGGGCTGTTAAAATGAAAAAGTATGTTCTTAAAACAAGCACGGAACGTTCTTAAAATGAAAAAATATGTTCTCAAAACAAGCCCGAAACGTTCTTAAAATGGAAAAAAATGTTCTCAAAACATGCACAATGCGTTCTTAAAATGCAAAAAAAAGGTCACGAAACAAGTCCAAAGCGTTCTTAAAATGCAGAAAAAAAATCTTAAAACAAGCACAAAGCGTTCTTAAAAAAGAAAAAAAAATTCTCAAAACAAGCACAAAGCGTTCTTAAAATGCAAAAAAAAGTTCTTAAAATGGAAAGAAAAGTTCTCAAAACAACCACAAAGCGTTCAACAACTAAGCCCAAAATGTTCTTGGAATTGGCACGGCGGTCTTACAAAATCCGTTCTGAAAGTAAGCCCATTGTTCATGGTTTAAGAAAAAACGTACTTAACAGACTTTCATCAACGAATGTGCTGGGTTTGGGACTGATTTCGTTCGTTTTAGAACGAATTTTGCTCTGAGTGTATATACATAAACTTACATAAGAATTATTTTATATTTAATTTGATA
Source organism: Philophylla caesio (assembly GCA_963971545.1). NCBI lineage: Eukaryota > Metazoa > Arthropoda > Insecta > Diptera > Tephritidae > Philophylla > Philophylla caesio. Next base: position 32,381,583 of record OZ020608.1, on the reverse strand, counting down.
GGAAAATATGAATATCATTGATCTGGAAGAAGAAGAATGGTCCTGTTGGACTCCAAACACTTTGAGAAGCAGAAAATCTTCAAAACTTTTGGTTGACCGTTCCAACACAAGCAAACGTAGTTTGGAAGAAGAGAAGTCTAAGTTGACAGTTTTTCAACAAAAATTTTATGAAGAAGAAAATGCCCGGGCGCAGGAAAAACACCAAGAATAATTGATAGCTTTAAAACTGAAAAATGTACTTCTTCAGTTAGAAATTATAGAAAAGAAGAAAAAAATAACAAAATAAACTTGACTTTTGATCGGCACATTACATATATACATATGTATGTATATGTAAGCCATTATATAATTTCTATTATTTACAATAATGCGTTTAAGAAATTAAATCTTTGTATTGAAGTACATATTTGCTTAACTTTTTTAAGTTTGTAGTTAAAAGCTTTTTATTTTGATAAATAAAGACATAAGTAAGTATGTATGCATATTCAACATAAATCTAAACTGATCGAAAAATTCCTAGTCCCATCGACAATACTGGAAAACGTCTTTTCCATACGCCAAAACATCTCTCAATTGAATTTCGCGTGCGGATTTGTGACTCATTGTAAAGTCTTTCCGATGTATTTGATGGGTTCATTAATGGGGTTATCATGTAATTACTTTGCTTGTATCCACTATCGCCAAGGATAAAACAATTCCCAAAATGCCCTTCTTCCATACAAAACTTAAGACGGCTGTTGCGGAAAATATTGTAATCGTGTGCAGAACCAGGCCACCTCATCACCAAATCTAAGAAGATCAAATTTGCACTGCACATTGCCTGAACATTCAGCGAAAAGTATCCTTTTCTATTTCGAAAAATTTCTGCATTGCAACCACGGGTTGTACTCTTACGTGAGTACAATCAATGATTCCGATGACTTTTGGGAGTTTAGCGATTTGGAAAAATTCTGCCACCGTTTGCGTAGGATCACTTGAAAGTTTAATAAAATCATTGTACAAAGCAGCCTGAGCAAACGACACTTCTTTAACGGCTCGTCTTGCTGTAGATACGCTTACCCCAGGGCTGCTCAACAAACGAAACGATACCATTTTGTTTTGTAAACGAGCAAAATTAACTTAACGAAATGAGTTTGTTGCGTTTCGGCGCCATGTTATCAAAACGAAATCAAATCGTTAATGTTGCAACGTTATAAAATTTCCGTTTTCATTAATTTTAATGTGCCTAAAAGTATGCCGCGCTTCTGTGTGTGCTTCTGTTTGCGACGAGTGAATCACCAGCGTTTTTCTTAACGTTTTACCGTTAACGCCAGCATTTCGTTTCGGTTAAAAACGTAATGAAATTTATTATGATAATTGCTTTAACGATAATATTTTGAAATGTTTTAACCGAAACAAGAGAAAACATTTCGGAACGGTTAAATTTAACGTTAAAATGCATCCTTGGCTTACCCCACAAAAATCTCCAACGGTTATTAGGGAACTGCCGGTGGCATAGAATCTTAATGCTCTATTATCAGCTTTGTTCTTTGTGATATAGAACAGTGCCTGAAAAATTAATTGCCCTAGTTTAGGATATTTTTGTGCATTGATATTGTATGTAAATTCACTTTCTTGTAATTGGTTTCAAAGTTTTAAAAACCTTTTTCAAAACGGACCGAAATGTAGGTTTGGATAATCGAAACCTCTTGATAAACTCGTTATCATCATAGCTATCTAAATAATTTGGTCGATGCCGATACTGCTTACGCGTTGAAGTTGCTTGCTCTGAACCTTCAAAGATTTCTTCCAACTGATTAATGTATACAGCACGTTCATGATTCAATTACAAAAGGTTAGGTATTAAAAAGTTTTTAGGTTACTACTATTTTTATTTTTAAGAAGCAACACGGTTTGGACGCTAAGGGAGCCGTTTGACAAAAAGTAAGGGAGCTAGCTGCTTAGTTACCAAACTTTAATAATTAAATCATGCACATGATGCAATAATGAAAGGTGATGTACGTTGTGACAGCGCCAGTTGTATTTAAGAAATATGAGAGAAACGGGAAGAAAAGAAGTTCGTTTTGGGTAAAAATAATCATTAGAAAAGATTTTACCATATTCTTTAATTACAACGATTTAAATTTTATAAATTATGTACTTATGTATGTACTCGTACTATTATAAGTATGTTAGCTCACAACTTATTATGTCGATATTATTTTAATGTACATTACATCATATACATATGTACATATATACAAGTCCATTGTTTAAAACAACAAAATTTTTATTTTTATTCGTAAAACATGAAAATCGTATATACAGTAGAAATGTTTTGTTGAAAAAATTAAAAAAACATGAGTGAATTAAAACCATATTTACTCACGTAAGAGTAGGTTAATAGGCTACAAAACTGCGTTGGGTTTGCTATACGAAAAATTCGATATATGTTAGATGTGCATAAAGTTCCCCGACTCGGCACACATAGGGCACACTTTCATCCAAAAGTAAAACTTCGTTTGGAACTTACTTGCACCGGTTGGTGTTTGGTCGCTGTACGCAGCAGTTAGAACAAACAAACCTCAAAGATCGAGTTGCTTCACAAAACCTGCGTTAAGTGGATTTATTAAGAAAAAAATCACAACAACTTTCATGTATCAAACCGCTGCACTATGTCGGAGCAGGAAAACACGTAAGCCGCAAAGATCGAGCTGCACTTGCGCGGGAAAGCCCACAAATTTGTAAAAACCTGGGAACAAAGAGGGTCGCTAACGATATCATTACAAATGATTGATTTGACCTTACTTGCATGTGCACTTGGCCGAGAAGTTCAAATAAAGTTGTTGCTTCTGTTTTCAGCACTGCATTCCATAGATTTAATAAATGAAAAAATATAATATTTTTCTACAAAAAATTGAATTTTTTCAAAAAAAAAACTTACCCAAATTCTCGCATTCAAAAAGTCAATTCTCAACGAATAGGAAGAAATCAAAATGCCAAGACAATCAATGATGCCTTCTCTAAGTGTTATTTACTTCTGATATTTAAAGATTTTTTTTTAAAGGCAAAGGAGCAACACAGTTTCAAAGGGCGTTCAAGATGGCCGTTTTAGAGCGAGAAGTTGCCAACGTACAACACCTTTAATTATTGCATCATGAATCATGCAGCACGTTGTGTCGACATACATAGTAAATTTTATATTTTTATTATTCGTTTATATTGAAAATTGAATAACAGCTGCTCAATTTATGTAAACAAGTCTACAATTTTAGCTGGCAATGCTTAAGTGAAAGCTGGGTACACATTTTTAAAGTATACATGAAGTGAGGAACAATTTATCGATCCGACAAATTATTGCGGGGACGAGCAAACGAAAATTCGTTTATCGAGACGATAATGCGGCCGTTAATTTAAAGGCCACATTAGAAAACGCGACTAAGTGCCCAACTTGCTGAATACCCCTAGTAAGGTCCTTGAAAATTCTTAGGCAAAATTGCACGAAAATGTTATCACGGCTGCTCTATCAAAATCGAATTCATGTCAAAAACGCAAAGATAAAATTTTAAAAGCTACAACGCAATACATATTAAGTACATACATAAATGTTATTGAACAAAATATTTTGCTGGATCGTTTCACTGCCACGGTCGCCGTTTTCATTGGCAGAAGAATTTTTCTGTTCTTGAAGCCTAGCATTAGCCGGCGCTCCTTTCAATAACTGTTTCCCTTCGGTTAGCATCCAAAGCTATCATGCATTTCGATGTCAGATCCTTCTTTAACTCCTTATATCGGCACAGCATGGCTGCATTAGCACAGTTTTCTTAATTATTATACCTCAAAAGTTCAGCCATTAGTTGCGATCCCTAGTATGTACATACATTGTATGTTTGTATGTACATACATATGTGTGTATGTGTCATTATTTGCACTTTATGCTTAGTGAGCAACGGGCTCGTTAAGTGGCGTTCTGATTGCAACGAGCCAAAACCGCATCGCTGATTACCACATCTACACAGTTGCCCTTTTAAGTTTTAATTTAATTTGCGCCAGAAGTCTGAAGAAAACTAAAATCTTCCACAACTTACATCCATCTTCGTTATACTGGTGTTTGCTTTTTCCTAAGCACTTAACTTTTTATTTTCACTTACTCACGAGTTTTAACAAGTTCCCAAATGAAATAAAGGGAAAAGGTGTTTCTCAAAATTAACGAATATAAATATGTAGGTGCATACCTATGTTTGTATCTACATACCAAAAACAAAAAAACCAACGTTTGTAAGTACATAGTAGCAGCTTCGCAATTTAACCAGTTACATTTAGAATTTATCTATAAAAAAGAGCCAACAATTGTTAGATATACGAGACAGGTTCACTAACGAATCAACAATACTTTTAAAACCAATTAAGTATTCCTATATACATACATACATACATATGTATGTGTATAAATACCTACTAACATATGCATGTACAAACGTAAAACGCAATTAAAGGGAGTAGAAATAACAGTTATTTAGCAGTATTCTCAGTGCTGGTTGGTTGGTTTAGGTGGATTGCTCCCCTGCTGACAAGCAATTAGCAAATGTGTAAAGAGAGGCGCCTGCACTTTGAAATACTCTTCATGAATGGTTTGCCGAGTGCCTTTAAACTCATCCTAAAAAGGGCCGGGCATTCGCACAGAAAGTGCTCAACTGCGTCCTTTAAGCCTGGGTCTTCACAACTGCGGCAGAACCTATTGAATGGTATGCCTATTATTTCGGCATGTACCCGTACAGCCCAGTGCCCTGTACAGAGAGCTGTGAGTTTGTATACATTTTCTTTGCTCATTTCTAAAAGAACTCATAGGACATCCAAAACTGCCGGGTAATCCTGTACGATCCTGTATTACTCCACCTGTGCCTGGCTTTGTGGTGGTAAATATCGGCAATTCTGCCTTTTATTTCCCTAAACGAGGCGCCGATGTCCACGACGTGGGACATATTCAGTGAATATCCGTACCTCGCTAGTTCATACACTGTTTCGTTTCCGTAAAAGTCCCTATGTCCCGCGACCCATATCAGGGTAATTTCGTATTGATTGGAAATCGAAGCCATCTCCCTCCTGCATTCATCTAGCAGTTGAGACCGAGGTAGAAGAGAGTTCCTGAATGGCTGTTTGGCTATCTGTGAAAAAGTTTACCACGGTTAAGTACAAATAAGCATCGCAAGGTTAGGCTTAGGAAGACCGTAGGTAGTTTCATAAAAAAATCTTAACATTTAAGAAATTTTGATGTAACTTCATACATATGTATGTACATATGTATGTATCGATGTTATACATTGCCGAATTTATGCCAATGTAATGTAGTAATAAATAACATGGATGCGAAGCAGAATATTACAATTGAAAACTGTTATCATCCCACATTTTAAGTTTTGCAAAAAATATTGATACTAAAAAAGAAATAAAACTCATAAGTAAAGTGAAAGTAACATGTTGCTTTATATTTCAATTTTTTTTTTTTAATTTAATGGTTTATAATTATGACATAAGTAAATGTATTTCAAAATAATTTTAAGATTAAAAGTAATTATACATGAAAGAGAATAAAATAAGTCTAAATAGTTATATGTGAGAAATCATTATCTACTTCATAAAAATAATTAGTCATATTTGCGGAAGATATGATCGTAAATGTTTAATTTTTGAAAGCGACCAGGAGCGATATAGCCCACGTTATGAGAGTGTAACGGCCACAATAAAAAGTATTTATTGAAGTATGTCCATATAAGTATGTATATGAAAGTACAATTATATTAAAAGAAGGAGCGATGGGCTACGTTAATGTCTTAATTTTTTGTTTAGTGCCTTAATGCGAAAATATATTCTGGCATTGAAAAAAAGATTTTTAATATCGCTACTGAGATCGCTGGATTCACTAACACAGTACAACATTTTTCAGTTCATTGCTTGCCAACTCAATGTATGTGAAATTAGACCCAAAAAGAATAATTTCTGCATCATTCGTTTTGTCTTCTTACCTGCCAAAATATTTTTAATATCGATTTGAAGTAAGTACTATCGTATAGGGGAATTTATCACGTTTTAGGCCCTGTTGTTTGATTTAATTGAAATAAATTTTTTTTTAAATTCATAATAAATACAAACCGGAAATAAGTTTCAAGTCTAGTTACTTTTTCGCAAAGTCACATAACCTATGAGCAAAATGAGACAAATATCAAGAAAATCGATGCACGCGTTTCGCTTTTATTCGCAATTGAGTAAAGGTATGAATTTCAAAAATTTGCTCGACATATGCACAACATTCTTCGGAAAAACCCTCGATCATATTTTTTATGATTCTCAGATATAACAAAATAAATAACATATCGTCCGTCTGAGCAATTCAAAACCGCGTATTGTAGTTATTTCGATGTAGCAGATTCAAGTGGTGCAAATTTTACGCCGGACACAGTGTGCAACAGTTGTTATACTACCCTTCTGAAATGGCTGCAAGGAAAAAGTAGAAAGTTGTCTTTTATAAAGCCAGTAATTTGGGTGGAAGACCTACCTGGACATAATGAATCCAGGTGCTACGCATGCATAATTTTTCGTCCTGGATTAAACAGAAAACAATTGAAAGCAAAAGTATACACTCCTGCATTTACTGCCACACTTCCAGTGCAACGCCCTGCTGATACCGATGCACTAAACCTCCGAGGGCGGATACTGTGTCCCTGCTAGCCGAAACCGTTTTCACCAATTCGACCAATTTGGATGATGCTGATTGGATACCCGATATTGAAAAAAAAGAACCACGACTGCTAGCAGAAATAGAAATGGACTACATTGTGACCAAGCTGGGACTATCACAACACAACTCCGAATGGTTGACATCATTTCTGAAGAGCAGAGAACTCACACAGAAAAATGTCAGCGCAACATCATACCGACAACGCCAAGCTGATTTTCAGACATTTTATTCCGTTGACGAAGCAAATACGTTCACGCACTGCCATGATATACCAGGCTTAGTGGAAAAATTGGGAATGGTTTATATCGCAGGTGACTGGCGTTTACTCATCGATGGTTCAGTTACCAGTTTGAAGGCTGTGCTGTTGCACAAAAAAAATTAAAAACCATCCATTCCATTGGGATTTAGCACAACTATGAAGGAAACGTATGAAACATTGGGCGAAATTTTGAAGAAAATCAAATACGATGAACACAAATGGAACATTTGTTGCGATCTGAAGGTGGTCAACATACTACAAGGGATTATAGAAAAGGGCGGATATCCAAAATACTTCTGCTTCCTTTGTAATTGGGATTCACGATACAAAGGAAATCAATATCAATGTAAAGATTGGAAAGGAAGAACTCCCGAGCTCAACAAACAATTACAATTACGCAATGAACCTATGATAAAGGACCTGGATGATATTTTGTTGCCACCGCTCCACATGAAACTGGGAATAGCTGGGAAATTCGTTGAAGTGTTGGTCAAAAAAGTTAACGGCGCCTTTGACTGTTTGAAATCCATCTTTCCGAAACTCAGTGATCAGAAAATTAAAAACGGTACGTATCGTACTCTGTATTTAAATATTGTCATATCTAAATTTGTTCATTTCTATACATTCGCATTACCAATAATTTTTTCGTTTTTCTTATGTATTTAAAACATGTATTCTCAATGGACCTGACATTCGGAAATTGATCAAAAGTGATTCTTTCACAAATTTGCTTTCAGAGCATCACGACCACCAACATGCATGGAACGCATTGAAAGAAGTAATAGAAGGCGTTCTAGGAAAGAACCGTGTCCAGCGAGAAGAGATACAGCAACAAGTGGACAGGTTGCTGTATTATTTTGAAAAAAATCGGTGCATCCATGACGCTGAAATTGCATTTCTTGCACCACCACCTCGATACCTTGTTGGCACAATCACTTCAGGAATCAGACGAACAAGGAGAGAGGTTCCACCAGGTGACCATGCCCATTGAAAAGCGGTTCAAAAGCAAAAAATTTGATGCATCGCTTGCTTTAAAATTTATTTAAACTAAATCGGGCTAGTGGCTGTCGAGCTATGTCAAACAACAGGGCCTAAATGATATTAAAAATATTTTGGCAGGTAAGAAGACAAAACGAATGATGCAGAAATTATTCTTTTTGGGTTTAATTTCACATACAGTTCTCAGAATTGAGTTGGCAAATCATGTGTTGTACTGTGTAATCCTTAATAAGCTGGTAAGAAAGAAAGGTCTAGTCTAAAGCAATGTGACGTTAAATTAATAAAAAAAAATTTTCTCCAACTCTTTTATTTTGTTTAAAACTTACTTGAGGGTTTTAAAAGTGCCCTTCGGGATATTTGATCCACCCAAGTAAAAGATGGGGCTTGGTTAACGTGCTCTGTTAGGCCAAGCTTACGTATTTTGTTGTAACCTGCAAAATACTCCAAAGCTTTTTCGTGCAAATCTGCAAAATTTGTTTCAAATAAATTATCTTCGCTGACTTTGCCCTCGTCTCGACCAAGAAGCTATTTTGCCTATGAATGGTTTTAAATTCTAGTCACCCTTTCTCATCAGCATCTTTATTTCCACGTACAGCCGAGGCTTCAGTATTACATACATATGTATGTATGTATGTTAATATAAGTAATACATATGTATATGTTAAGACTAGTATGTACATATTTATATTCATGTGTATGCATATATGCATACATATATATTAACATGAAGTACGAGTATATTTATACGAGTAGGTATGAAAAAATATGAATACGGCTAAATTAGATTAGATCATAGTGATTTTATAATACCCTCTAGCCCATAAACTTTTAAGGACTTCAGCAGATTGAACATTTGTATGATTCTGAATTCTTTTTACATAATGAAGCTATACTTACTTCTTCACGATCCAGTCTAATTTAAATGCATAGATTGGTATTTACTTAAATTTCGCAACCTCTACCTAAATTGCATTTCTGATTTGGTTGCATAGCACCGAAAAAATTGTACACAATATCTTTGTTTAATCGGTATTTTAAGATGTATTGCAAGCCATACACGTTTAATGAATATCCAGCCCCAAAGAAAAACAACGGCGTATAGCGCTAGTCTTACTATATAAGATTGCCTTTAAACACAAGCCCAGTATCAAGAAAATTACGATCATTTGGATACTTACAAACGTCACCAGATTCATATGTACATACGTATCGTGTAAAAAGCTGAAATATCTTAGCTTTTTCAATGCCATAAATGCAGTTTTATACAAAATCGAACTTACTTTTAAAGGTATGTTGGACAACGATGAACTTGGGTAGAGAAAAAAAAACCACAAAGGTCGATCGGCACTTGTGCAGGAAAGCAAGGAAGACCTGTTGAAATCTGAAAATACTGGTATTTTTAGAACTAATTAGTAAGAAATAGTTGATTTCCACTTACATGCAGGAGATCTGGGTCTCAAAATATCAATAAATTCAGCTGCTGACATACATATGTTTTGCAGTGCCAAGTTCTGTCTCCCTATTATATGAAATAATATTGCTAATTTTGAAAAATATAGAATTGTTTTACAAAAACTTACCCAAATTCTCGTAGTAAAAAAAAATGTGTCACAAAATGCCAAAACCAACAATGATGACTACCTTATGTTTCGTCTAAAAAGCTTAATTTTTTATTACTATTTAAAGATTTTAATCAAATCTTGAAACATAATTTTACAATATGTAAACACCCTTAAGGTGGCTGTAAACGGTGAGAGTAATTCTTATGAGAATGTATAATTTGCCTCATCCTCATCGTGTACACAGTGTTGGGAACGCATTCTCATTCTCAACATAGACGCATTTTCATTCTCAATGATACCAATTACGTCGGTCGTGTAAATAGAGTGGGTGAGAATATGCAAACACTCTCACGACTCGATTTTATTCTCATTTGCAGCCAGTGAGAATATTTGTTCTCACCGCGTGCTTTTTTGATATTTCATTTGTATTTCTTCATTATTGATGTGATAATAGCGTGTGCAATGGATTCAGCAAAAAAGAAAGCAAAATTATCTGATATTGGTGTGAGTATTATTATAGAAATTTTTTATTTTCTTTGTCTAGTTTGTATATATCATTGCTCTTGTATATATTTTGTTTATAGAATTTTTTTGTAAAATTCATCACCTTCTGCTTCCAATTTCTTTATTAAATTTTCGTACACATTTTCACGGTCACGATCTAAATAAATTTCGCGACTCCAAATTCTTGTTTTTTTCCTATTTTCCTCCTCTTTTATTTCGTTTAGATATTTATTGAAACTTAAAAAAGCCAAAAGCAATTTACGTCTTTTCGACATGTTCACTTGGCACACAAAACCACAGAGCTCGACAATATCACTCTTCTACAATAAGCATTGCCATATGAATTCTCATGAGCTTTATCATCATCATGTAACTACATGTGAGAATGGGCGACAATACTCTCACTCAAATGACTCTCATTCTCCGTCTTTTCGTTCTCAGAGAGAGTGAGAATAGCTGTTCGTGTATATAGGCTTGAGAATTCTCACACCAATCTAATCGCATTCTCATAAGAATTACTCTCACCGTTTACAGCCACCTTTAGACGTGTAATATGGTTGATGTAGAGCGAGAAGTTGCTCTTTTTGTTATTGCATAATGGTATTTTATTATGTTTGTTGTTTGTTTCCATTAATTTACATTCCATTAAGCTCTGTATAACTTGGTTTGGGTAGTTATTTTTCCTTAGGATGTTATTTATTTTCTGCACGTGTGCTTATATTAACTCCTGGTTACTTCTTGTTAACATCGAATGTATTAAGCTTTTGGCAGTGTTTATTTTATATTTTAGGGGCGGTGAGGATAAAAATTGTATAATGCATTCAGAAGAATTTGCTGACCAGTCAAGCATAATTGTTTCATTTCTCCTATGTATCTTGACGTCCAGAAAAGGGATTTTTAAATTTTCCTCCATTTCGATTTTATTTGTTCAGCCTTTTAAAACAGTATCCACATAGTTTCGTCTTATTATCGCAAAAACCTCGTCCACGAATTTCGGAGAGTATTGTCTAGTAAATTGTCCATAACTATCTCGGCTATTTTTTGGAGATAATGGATTGCCCGTAGGCATATCAAAAGTGTGATGATAACCTTTCCAATTACATATAAAATAATTGTAGTAGTTTAAGCAAGAGTGTAATGGCCTGATCGACTCGAAACGAGTGTTCGTCTCGTCCGAACTGTCGTTTGTTCGCGTATTTGTATTATCTAATGAGAATTCGGTTCGCTATCGACAATTAGTCGATAACAGCTGATTATTGCGAACGAAAACTAAACAAACGTGAATTTTCTATCACATTAATTATATTTTTTAAGTAAACTATATTTTCCCTTCAACTTTCTTAAAATGAGTAACCATTTAATAGACTATCTTTGAGTCCATATAAGTAACCACTTAATAGTCAACATTTGAGTTCATAAAATTAACCACATTGTATTTTAAGTTCTAATTGTGACCTCTCACTTGCTGTCAACAAGAAAAGGTTTTACTAGCGTGATAAAACGTGCGTTAGAATTTCATCACGGATGTTGCATCGTAAAAAAAATTTAACATAGTTAATCGTCTTGGGAATTGAAGAGGCTCAACACCGATGCAGCAAATCACGAGTTTTACGTTGATGACATATTATCGGGCGCTAACACATTAAGTGAACCAATCGATTTGCAATTTCAACTCAAGACTATCACCCCTATGCTGTAATCCGGGGTACGTTCGATTATGGTATGCTGAAATCCGCATTGTCGGATCGTAATTTCGAAATTCGGAAGCGATCTACGAAATTCGTAATGTTGGTATGTTTGTATCCGACGTAGCTGTCATTTGTATGTATTTGTCGGAAATTTTCTACGAAGAGAAACTGGTGTCGGAACAAAACAAACAATTTAAAAAATATCAATATAAAATTAATAAAAATAAATTGTGTAAACGCAAAAATATGTAAGTAAAGTATCGATAACGAAAGAAATTAATTAATTATTATTGACTTACAAAATTATCAGGTCGAAGATTACAACAAACCGCTCACAATTTGAAACAAGTAAGAAAAGCTAAATTCGGGCGAAACCGAATATTATATACCCTCGCGATTTATTTTTATATGGGCGGTGCCCAAATTTTATAAAAACCCCGTTTCTTTGTTTCTAATCGCAGCTAGTATAAAACTTTACTCAATTTCGTCCAATAAACGCTGAAAAACGAAGTTTTTTGCCTTTTTCAAAATTTCCGTTATATAGAAGTTGGGCGTGGTTATGGTCCGGTTTTAAAAATTTTTGACGGTGATGCTAGTGATATCAATATGTTCACGAAATTTTGTACATCGTTATTGAGATACAGACATTGTTTCAAAGGTGGGCGTGGCAAAATGAAGCTTTTGCATTTTCCAAAACTTTCGTTATATGGAAGGTTTGCGTGGTTATGATACGATTTAAAAGAAATTTTACCATAATAATGGCGATATCAAGGAAAATAAATCCCCCAAATTTGGAAATTTTTTACACTGTTATTGAGTTACAGAAATGTTTCCATAAGTGGGCGAGGCAACGCCAATTTTTCAAAATTTCATACCCTGTCCAAAGAGCAATCTATGTACCAAATTTGATTGAGATATCTTAATTTTTGCTCAAGTTATTGTAACCACGGACGGACGGACAGACAGTCAGGGCTAAATCGATTCCTCTTTTCATTCTGATAATTTTAGTATATACATTAGGGCGGGTCGATTTAAAAATCGCCCATTGCTCTGTGAAAATCATATTCTAGGGACCAAAATAAGAAACTTTGCCGAAGGAACCATACCTCTAAAACGAATTATGATGTACCCTAATTTGGGTCGAACTTTTGGGTAGGGGCAAATTTTGAAAAATCCCACTTTGACCCATTTAGCGTGCTCCAATCGAGTCCTTTACATAAAAAAATCAGTTAAAAAATATTTATTATTTATTTATAACAATATCTATTTGTTCCCTTAAGAAATTTATTTAGTCAGAACATATGTATGTATGTAAATGAAAAAATTAATTTAAGTGAGCTATAGAAAAGAAACTAAAAAAAATTATTGTTTGAAGTCTTTTTTACTTTCAAGTCTGGGCAATTTCGCACGGCTCTCTAATGTCGTCGCCATAACAGCCTCTTCATTTTCCGGTATAACCCGTTTGGAAACGCTAGCTAGCAATTGAACATGTCGTTCCGTTCCTTGTATGTGTGATGGAATTTTTGGATCATTAAACGGTGGATCATCTTGATTTAAATATTCTTTCAATGTATCGTAAGGAAAGCTTCGCGTGAATGGTGGTTAAAATACGATATTTATATCATTCAAATTGATCATTTCCGTATAACTTGTGCAATTAAAGTTTATATCTGGTTTTTTATAAACTCTAAGTTCCGTTGGCTCGTCAACATCGGTTCGATAGCGTAGAATTTTCTTGATAGCACAGTCGCGCTTTTCTTTGCTATCATCAAACAACATTGATAACAAGATATTTTCCGAATGCGCATAATATGAATTATCTTTAATTACTTGATTGACAATTTTGCGTAAACGAGGTTCTAGAAATCGTGACCACCCAATGAACTTGAAAAATAATGCACTGCCGTACACGACAGAGCTGTAATACTTGATATTGAAGTACATTGGCATATAACATTTAATTATAAATTCAACAAGAATTCTTAAATTTGCATCTGGATTTTCCGTTGTCACATTTAATCGTAATAATCTAGCAGCCTTGGTGAGCCACCGAGAATGTACAATTTTCCCTGGTTTGATGTTAGCCAGATCCACCGGAACCACGCCGCTAGAAATTGCATGGGCCATGTCGTATAAGTTCTTCTGGAGCAGGGGGCATATTTTGCAATTCAATTTTCTGGAAGCCGTCCACCACCTGAAAATATATAATAATAAAATAATTAAAAATGGTTGACAATTATAATAAATGAGTGATAGCAATAACTTACCGGAAGAGTTTCACAAGTTTCGATTTGACGGCTCAGTTTTCCGGTTGCCGATCGTGGTCCATTGCTGGTTGATTTATCCAAAGCTTCAAACAAATGCCGAAACGGAAGTTCGTTGAAGTGTAGAAGGCAAACGAACCAATGCAATGGTATTTTTAACAGCAATTCGAATCGTCGTATAATTCCACCGTGTGGGCCAGTGTTTGTTGGCTCACCGTCAGTGCATATTCCAATTAATGCATCCAGTGATATATTTTTATCGTTGAAAAAACCATTTAATTTGGTTGTTTTGTATTCAGCGGATTCATGTTCCAGTCTTACGTAACCAATCAATTCAGAATTGGGTTCTCTCAAAATAACAAGATGAGGTTCTTTTACCATCCTAGTATGACACTTCTCATCAATTTTATCTATCGTTAAAGTATCATCTTTTCTGCCATCGAATGAAAACGCTAACAAATTGGTATCATCTAACCGTTTGCGAAGCACTTCTTGTCCCATTTCTCTTTTTCTCTGCGAACTTTCCCATGCTTATCTTTAATTTTAAAATCTTGCAAAAGAGCGGTTCCCAATGCTGATGCTACTCTGTCAGGCACACCAAATCTGTCACATACCAAGGCAGCCATATATGTATGAAAATTTAATACTGTAATAAATTTCAGGTATGGAAATCCCTAAAACTGTGTTGCCACGGCAAGTGAATCACGTGTTTCGCTATTTGAATTACGAATTAAATTTTTGTGTTGCAGCTATTTTCGATAAATTTTCGATCAAAATTAAAGACGGCATGGATTTTTTCGTGATTCGCATGGTGATTCAATTAAGTTTAAATAAACATATATACTATTGGGTAGAATACAGGTAAAGACGGATATTGCAAGAGGATTTGTGAAAGAAAACAAAAAAAATGTAGTATTATAAAAACAGCTTAGGATCGAGCTCAATATATTGTGGCCTGCAATAAAAAATACAATATGCACTCCTTAATTTTGACAACTTCTGACAGAATCTGACTAATAGACGACTTCGACAGCCCAATTTCAAAACCTTTATAGTATCCATCTTCAGGGAATAATTGCAGGCACACACGAAGCTTTCCAACTGGCGGAATGTCAAATTATAGTTATGCTGGTGTTATTGAAGAGGTTAGCAGGTCTTATAAATACTTGAATAATTCCTTGTTGACTGTTATATTTTAAAGCTCTTGGAAATTGATAAATATTGTCAAATTACTATTGAATTTGAATTATTTCATAATTTTTCACTTCAAGGATACACATTTCAGAGTTGTAATTTCCATGTTCGAATTTTCGAAGTGAAATTTATAGGCCTATTGCAAACCGCCATTCCGAAATGTGTGCATAAGGGTGTGTGTGTGTGTGTATTTATTTTTTTTCGTTACGACCAGGGGGGAGGAATCTTTATAGATACGAGCAGCCCGTGATGCCCGATTTTCCTCCAGGCACCTACGGACTAAACCCAACCTCCTTCGTACGCTGGGCCTGCGGCACCCCTGTGGGATTATCAATTCCGATATTACTTCACAGGGAAGGCACTGGACGTTATTCTTCATCTTG
Organism: Philophylla caesio; assembly: GCA_963971545.1. Taxonomy (NCBI): domain Eukaryota; kingdom Metazoa; phylum Arthropoda; class Insecta; order Diptera; family Tephritidae; genus Philophylla; species Philophylla caesio. The sequence goes on along the minus strand of OZ020608.1, from coordinate 32,366,015 downwards.
ACTCGTCTACCCTTGGGATCAATCTATTAGTCATAGTTATAGAGGTTATATATTGCTAGCAAATTTTACAAACGACTATTAATTTTGACAGACTAGTGTTGTAAAGTGAATTTAAAATATAAGTGGACACCGTAGCGAGGGCTGTATGAATCGAGAGCTCACGCTCGCACCTGTGTGGATTTATGCAAATGGAAATAATAACAGTAAGTATTGATTAGATTGAATATATGTACATATATGTATTTGGAAACGCAATATATTTCAATACAGTTTTTCTCTTATAGATTACCTTTTGTATTAGGACGTGAATCCGTTTAAATCAAAATGAAAAAGGAGCGTGGTGGTTGGCCTGGAGTAATCTTCTCGATCCTGAATCTTGAACGCAAGTAAGTTACCCGTTTTCTCTAAACAGTTGTGCTAGCTCACAAAACGGTTTATACAAAAAGGGAAATTTTAACATAGCTAACGCCGAGTTCTGTTAAACATTAGGGTGGTTATTTAGGCGGTGAGCCTAAACATGCCGGCCCCCTTGCGGTACGCAACATGTATCTTTAAGCTGTAAATAAACTAAATCCTGTTATGGGATGTTAGAAAGAGAAAAATAAAAAATTACGTGGTTTAAATTTCACTTGCACTTTGTTATTTTTAATTCATTACTTTGCATTGTTATAAATAAAAAGGTGAAAATATAGTTAAAATTGATTTTGGTAAAGCCTAGCAGGCTCCGGACAGTACCCAGCCAAATATGGTGTTTTGGGCCAGGAGTGGGCCCATAATTCCTGGGGTGATGGCGCCCAAGTAAATCTTTGGGAAGACATCGGCTCCGAGGACCAATTTGATTGGCGACGAGATATAGAACCGAGGGTCCGCCAATCGCAGATTGACATACGACGTCTGTATTGCTGGGTCGAGATTCGCGCCTGGGGAGTTCCTGCGGTAATTAGGGACAATTAACGCGTATGTCGTCACTGTCGACATTTGCCCGTGCATGAAACAGCCTCGCTGCTCTCTCACCCTCGTCATGCTGAGGTGCAGGTCTCTTGCCAGATCATCGGCTATTATCGAGGTTGGGGAGCACTGGTCTATCAAAGCCCGTATCAAATGGAGCCGTCGTCCTGACTCGATCTTGACCACCGCCGTCGGTGCCAGTGGTGTTAACCACTGTGCGGTCATCGCTGCTGCTCGGCCGTCTTGAAGGCCAGATCGGAATCGTCTTGGTAGGTGGTACGCTCGGGATTCCACTCTCCTTTCACGATTACCTTGAGGGCGGTTTTGATGGCGCTTTGGGTGACGACGTCGTTGGCTTTTCGGTTGGAAAGTAGCGATTTCCAATCCGTTCCTCTGACGCCTTTCGTGCTGCAGGGCAGGGCGACGACGTGCCGGTCTGCGCGACTCGTCTGGATGGAAAGCTTCGGTTTACATTCCAGATGGATTCTCCGAACGGAAAGCGTTGGTTTCCGTTGACGGAATTCGATTACCTTCGGTATCCGGGTGGAACGCTGTGGGTTCCGCTCCGGATTCTGATGCTTGAATGGACATGATGTCGCTGTTGTCGTCGTCAAATATCGTAGTTCGGCTGGGTCGATGACGATTGCGCAGCTTTTCGTCTTGCGACGCGATGTGGAGCAACGTATGATGCTGCTCGTTACATCGCCGGCATCTCCCCTCGTGTGTGCATTGAGCCAAACGGTGTGCTCCTGACAAGCAATTCGAGCAGTACTGATGGATAAGTACCTCACGGAGTCGCTCTTCTGCAGCCTTCGATCGGAAAATTGGGCACAGTCGTAACGGGTGTTTTTTTTTCGCACAGCCTGCATTTTAATGCATAACAGCCGGCCTCGGCTTGTTTGCGCATCATACTGTAACGTGTCATAATTCTGAAAATTTTTGTTTCCCCGAATAATTAACTTTTGGGTGACAACGATATTTGGGTGGCGATCAATACACCCTTTGTCCAAGTTTTCGTGCTTGTTTTTCATTAACACCGTAATATAATATATTCAGAGTCCCCTTAATATTTGACGAAGGTTAGCGGTTGTTTATGGCTGCTTTATGACTCAGTGTCGATTATCGGCAGGCTTGGTCGAGTCTAACTCGATTATATTGCTGCCAGCAATAATTACTTAGCATGCTAGTCATTGTGTATAATACCAAGTGAGATATCTTTTCGATAAACGTCAAAATTTGGAACAGCTGAGATCACCTGTTCTTGCAAAGTAAATTCGCAACCCTGGCGAATGCAGGGACGGATACATGGGAGGGGTTCTGGGTATCTGGTTTCCCCCCAAAAAATCGGTAGTCTCAGAAAATTTCAACCGTGTTTTTAAATTCGTAGCACATACAAAAACTCACTCTAGACAAAAAAATTAAAAATTATTACCCAGTAACTGGAATACAAAGAATGCTTTTTTGCCGAGAAGTATATTTTATTCTAAGAGTTTATGACTTATCAAACCGCCTTCGTAATATGCAATTTTACAAACACATTTACCGAATTTTTCAAATCCGTGTTTCGTTGCCAGTCACGATGGCTCCGAGTGAACGGTCCTTTTCTATTTTACGGAGATTGAAGACGTATCTCGAGAGGTTGCTAGTGATCTAGGTTGCTAGTGATCTAGACATTTTGGCAAAGAAAAAGAGGAGAATCGATGAAGCACTTTAAACCCCTGACGTTTTATGATTCTACTGATTCAAATGATATCATAGCCTATCGATGGCTTTATAAAAATGCATTCAACATTTTACCTAATATTGTTATATTTATGTTTATAATGGATATTAATCGAATATCTCAAAATATGTAAAATATCCTAAAAATTTAAACCCCCCCCAAAATATTTTCAGATCAGCTTTTTCCAACTTCGGGCCATTCGTAATTGTCGACATATTGGCGGCCAGCTTAGGTACCCTGTCAAACGCCATCTTAGGTATCCTGTCAAAAGCAACTGTCAAATAAGATATCTCACTTGTTGTTATACACAATGATGCTAGTAATGATTCGTCAACGAGAATCAGCAAGCTCGCTGGAAATAACTCGTCAGCAAAATTAGCCCGCATGCTGGGAAGAACCAGCAATGGAAATAAAGCTTCCCCTCTTCGTACGTATGCGAATTTGGTTTAATTGTATACCAAGACTCATATTAAAATTTATGTTCATAATTAAACCACATATGTACGAGATTTTGTTAAGGTTTGAAAATATTGTAATTGTTAAATTTAATTACAGCGACACCTTGTACTTTTGCTTGTTTCCGTGCCAACGAACATTGTAAATATTCAGAAACGACACAAGTAAACCCAGATATTACTGAAAACTAATTTTTGTCCGATTTTTATAATTTTTGGAAATCGTTGTTAATACCTACCAAATTAAACAGGAAAGTTGTTAAAAAAAAATTTGCTCCGGAGAAAACTCGGAAAAATGGTGTCGTTTTTGAACAACGATAGTAAAATGACCTACTATTACTACGAGTATAACGTATAAAGAAAACGAACTTTGTGTACGGTTAAATTCATATATTATGACCTATTTATTGAGGAAAATATACATATGAACAAGTTAAAAAAAAGAGTGACGTGACGTTTTATACAAAAAAAATTTGCATGCTTATGACAAAAAGCGCAACGCAGTTGGCCTTGTCGATATTTTACTACGTGGCCTATACCATCAAAACGCGAACTCTCGTGAAAAGCTTTCGATGTTCGCCCAGGTTTTCGTTGATCTGACTTCTTGAAAGTCTCTAAAATACCTGTCGCTACATGGTTAGCTTTGTATAGTTGCCAAGCATTGTGAAGCGCCATGTCCAGGAAGTGGGCAATAAGCGAAAAATAACATTTCTTGGCTCTAATTGAAGTCCTGTAGAGGCTAATGTTCTGATCAGACCTATCCACACCTCCCATGTTGTTATTGTAAGCTTTGATAAGAGAAGGTTCATCAACAAGAATGTATTTCTTTTCTTTTTGCGAAAATCTCTTTATTTTGCTCACAGGATTTATCTTTGCGTGGTTTGATATAACAGTGACAACACTATTATCATGCCACTTGCAAACTACGATTTCTTCAGCCCTTGTAGAATTGAATTTGTAAGAACCTCGGTGCAACTTTTGCATTTCTTTGTTTGTCGGCAAAGGACATTTGGATAAACGATTTTCCCTTATCGTTCAAGTCGCTTTAAATCCTCTTTTACACAGCTCATTCATCAACGGTACCGAGGCAAAGAAATTGTCAAAAAATAAGTGAAAAGGGGCTTGGTGGTTCATTTTCCGAAGAACATCAGCATATTGCAGAATTACACTGTCTCCCAGTCCAAGTTTTCTGTACTGGCTCACAATCTCGCCCGATTCCCCTTGATAGGGTTCACTCCATATTATATATCGCAAGCGAGTTGCTCCAACCCAAAACTTGTAGCCCCATCGGATAGGCTTGTCACGTATAAATTGTTTGCATGGGTGCCCCCCATAGTAAGGCACCATGCCCTCGTCGATGCAGTGATTTTTCTGAAGAGGCGCAAAATTTAAAAAATTGGCATTGAAAGCATCTATCAGTGGACGAACTTTGGCAAAATTATAATTCGGTTGCAAATTAGAGTTATCACAACAGTGGAGGTTAGACATTATAAAGGTGAAGCGATCTCTTGACATGGCGTTGAACACAATGGGCATACCACAGTCAGTGGCATTCTCCCAATACATTTGTCTCCTAGGTACGATAACATAGCCACTGCACAACAAAACTCCGAAGAAAGACTGCATTTCCTCCTTGGTCACATTCCAAACTTTTTTTTTTGAGAGGCGTACCTGTTCGTGTATTTCACGAACATACTACGATCTTATTGTCAAACAGGCATTCGAAAAAATATAATGGAGCCTGTTTAAACGTCGCTCCTTCCATGTCATTCCAACTATTACTTTTGGGTTCTATGTCCCGTGATGACCAACTATATGTTTTATTTTTGGAGACAATAGTTTCAGCAGTTGCATGAAAATTGTTTGCGTAGAAGTAGTGGGCACCTGTGAATTGTCTTGTATAACATCTGAATCCATTCGCTGACGTTTAGCAAGTTGATTTAGCGGTAAATCGTCATCTTCGCTTTCAGAAGAATCATAGTGAAGCTTAGCTTGAGCTCGTAGCTGCGAACCAGGTTCAGCAATATTTCATTTTCTTCGCCAGAATCTTCGTCTGTGACATCTTCATTACAGTTTTCAGGTGGAAATACTGTAATAACGTCGGGTAACGGACCGTCGTCATTTCTTTCTAATTCTTCTACAATTACATGCAGCTTCAGACCACGCATACTCCTAGGTTTTAGGCAAACAAACAAAAAAGGCAATGGTAGTATATTTTACTACTGACGTTTATAAACAACATTGAATTCATTCGCTAATTTCTTTATGACAAAACCGTTAAACTACAAGTATTTTGCAGTTTGGTGCATCTCACATGCGCAACTACAGTAATGAATTAAGATATCTCACAAATAAATATATCCCGTACTTTATACTTACTTGGAAAAACTTATGTTGAAAAACTATTAATTTAACCTCAAAATTCGACGCGCAGCCACTATCACATTGGATTCACAACACTGACTGAAGATGTGTATAATACTAGTCTATCGAACTGCACACAGAAAATATAACGGAACTATTCTCATTTCCGCCGAAATTTTTTTTCCCGGTCTGTTGTTTTAAAACGACGGTAGTAACAAGTGGGTTAAATTTACTAACTTATGATGTCAATATTCTTGTTGGACACACGCACAAGTTTCCTGATCCCAAAGAACTTATATTTGCATACAACTTTGGTGAACCTTAAAAAAGTGGTAATTATGAAATTTAATTACAGCGAAACTTGGTGTCTTAGCTTGTTCGCATCCTACAAATACAGTAAATAAGTAGAAACGGATAAAAGGTAACGAATTGATAAATTTACAGTGCCAATATTCTGGCTGAGCACACGCACAAGTTTCGAGCAAGCCTACACCAGTTGAGACAAGCTTCGTGCGCATGCAGCCTAAGGTAATGGCATAATAATCCGACGCTAGGTATCGAAAAAGGTTCTTATTTATCGATATCAGCTTCTTGACTAATTGACTTCCGCCATTCATTATTCTGGGCCATTTCGGTAAAACTCTATTGCTACTCTACATACCGCTAATTCTAAACCTCTTGTACTCGATGCCGCAATTAATGAATTACCTAAATACGACCCGAAGACCGATCTACTTCATATGAGCACAACGGAGTTCTCCACGAAATAATTAAATCCGCTGGGATTGTTTATGGTACGTGTGCTCAAAACATTGAAGCTTATCTCGTGGCAGGAGCAAGCCGACGGTCGAATGATTATAAATAATTTATCGTTAATAAATTTCGTTTTGGTTGTTTTTGGTCCAGTGCACGAAAAGGTCGTTACACGATTTTTGATGGGCATACAAGTGTTATGTAGTACGCTAATGGCGATGGTAATACGCTATCCTGTAGCCAGTTACTTTGACGAAATGTAGAATAATTGCTATTGTATTTTAAAATACGGCTATCACCAAATCATCGCATACGAAAATATATGATATGAATTAAAAAAAATAAGTAAAAAAGTTCAAAAAGTGTAACAAATCGTTTAATTATATTAACAATGAAATTTTAAGTGCGTTAATTATCACAATAAACATGTGATGAGTTTATAATAGTCGCAAGAATATGGGCGATAAGTAATAAATTGTAATTTTGAAACCAAAAATATATACATACGTGCATCAATTCATTCGGAAGATTTTAAATATTTGCTAGTTTACCCACATACATATGTACATAAGTCTGCTTGTACATAAATACGTAAATAAAAAAGGGAAATTTTGTCTTTGGTCAGAAGTTGCTTTATGTTATCTTAATGCAACGTAAATTTGTAATTTGATATTCATGAATTGCGTACTTTGCCGTTGTTTATCTATATTCACATACCTGCAAAACGTCGAACAAAAATTACGCGCACAAATTATAAAACAAAACTTAAAAACCCAACAGGAAATGGTTAACGAGACACCACCACAGTCGGAGGAAAGCAATGAAACGGAAGGGACTATGTTATATCCGCAAATGGGTAAGTGAACGCTAATATAATGCATATAATGTTCATTTTTTTACTATAGGAATAGTGGATATACATATATTTAAAAGACGTTAGAATGTACCTTTACATAAGGTTATAATAGCTATGTATGTAGTACCAGTGTATATTAAAGGTAGGGTGAGAGATAATAGTTATGCAGTAGGAGGTGAGTTTTCTTCGCAGGGGGGTAGAAACACCAGTTTGACAATCGGTCTTGTCACCTGGCCCTTTTCTGTTCTGATATCTACAACACGCACCTGGCTGTCGGAGCCAGGATGCAGGTTGACCACCCTTCCCAACCTCCATTCGTTAGGTGACAGGTTATCTTCTTTGATAACCACCATATCTCCAATTTTTAGGTTCGACTTAGGGTGTTTCCATTTTATCCGCTTTTGCAGTTCGGTCAGGTACTCGGTTTTCCATCTTCTGCAGAAGATTTGATGTAAAGCCTTTAACTTTTGCCAGCGATTACCTATCGAGGCAGGAGTTTCATTTACGTCGATTTCAGGTGGGGATAGTAGATGTCCGCCGATTAGGAAATGACCTGGAGTCAAAGGTTCGAGGTCGGAAGGCTCATTTGAAGCTGGACTCAAGGGTCGTGAGTTGAGGCAGGATTCAACCCGACATAGGAGTGTGTTGAGTTCTTCAAAGGTGTATTTCGTGTTGGATGCTATTTTCCTAAAATGACCTTTAAAGCTTTTTACACCCGCTTCCCACAGTCCACCCATATGTGGAGCTGCGCCTGGTATAAAATGCCAATTCAATGCCTGATGGGCATATTTTGAAATCGCCTTGCCTCGAGCTTCAGCTAAAAAAACCTTAAATTCACTCTTGAGTGCGCGTGAAGCTCCTACGAAATTCGTTCCATTGTCGGAATAAATGTTTTTTGGGCATCCTCTTCTTGCCACAAATCTCGTGAGTGCTGCTAGAAAGGATGGAGTAGTCAAATATGTTGTTGCCTCCAAATGAATAGCTTTTGTGGTAAAACACACAAAAAGACACACGTAGCCTTTCGAAACCCGACAACCACGCTCACGGTAGCTTTTTATCTCGAAAGTTCCGGCAAAATCCACTCCCGAGTTGGTAAATGCACGCGAAAAAGTTGTTCGCTCCTGTGGCAGGATCCCCATGAGTTGACTTTGCGAATGTTTTTTATATATGGTGAAAGTTTTGCAGCTATGTATGGTAGACCTTATCATTGTTTTAACTCTTGGAATCCAATACTGGGTTCGAATAAGACGTAACATAAGTTGGTTCTCGCCGTGAAGGGAAATTTGGTGAATAAAATGAACAGTCAGACGCGATAACCTACAATCGTAGGGAAGAATAATCGGGTGACGTTCATTGTAGGCAAGATCGAGGGATGCACCTAGTCGGCCACCTGCTCTCAGTACATCCTCGTCACCAAAGAATGGATTCAGAGGGAGTACTTCACTTTTGGAATCAATAGACCTTCCCGAATTCAATTCACAAATTTCAGCCCCATAATATTGCCTCTGAGTCAGTTTTATCAGTCGTGTGGTCGCTGCTTTGATTTCATCGGTTGAAATCAAGCAGGACCGTTGCTGATGAGAGGTTTTTGTTCTAGGGTGAGTTCTCCTAAAAAATCTCAACATATATGAGATTACTCTCAGAGCCCTCGCTAAGCTGGAAAATCTGTCGAGAATATCATCTACATTGGCTGCCATTGTCGCTGCATGAACGTGCACTCGTTTCTCTTCGATGTTTGTGGTAAAGTCAGTGGTTTGTGGCGGCCATTTTTTCCCATCTTTTTGAAGCCAAGAAGGTCCCTGCCACCACAAAGTGTTGTTGAGTAGGTCGTGGGTTGTTACACCTCTGCTAGCTAAATCTGCTGGATTTGTACCTGAGTCTACATGAAACCAATTCGTGTTTCCCACCTTGTCGATAATTTTCGTAATACGGTGGGAAACAAATGTTGACCAAGAACATGGAGGTTTTCGTATCCAAGCCAGAACAATCGTTGAATCTGTCCATAATCGTATTTTCACATGTCCCAGGTCGACATTGCTCGTGATCGTTTCGATTATTTCGGCTAGTAATACCGCCCCGCAAAGTTCTAAACGAGGAAGAGAAATTGTCTTCACTGGAGCCACTCTAGTTTTCGCAAGCATCAGATTAACAACTGTAGTTCCCTCCGCCACAACACGTAGATAAACAGCGGCCGCATACGCCTTCTCTGATGCATCGCAAAATCCGTGAATCTCTACGTCTATCTCTGGCGAGTATTGTACCCATCGAGGTATTCGAATCTTGTTAATCTCGTTGTAATCTTGCCTGAAATTTCTCCATCTCTCTAATGTGGCTGAGGACACAGTTTCATCCCAATCAGTACCTTCTAGCCAAATGTGTTGCATGAGTATCTTGGCAACAATAACTATCGGTGCTAACCACCCTAGTGGATCAAAAAGTTTGGCGATGGCTGATAGGATGGCTCTTTTTGTAAGACTCTCCTGATTTTCAATAGATCTGGCTACAAAATAGAATTGGTCAGAGTGCGCATTCCATCTTATGCCTAGTGCCTTCACACTACTTGTGTCCTCGAATTCAAGAAATTCCTCATGCAACAGATGTGATTTCGGAATATCCTCTAGTAATTTGGTTGAATTGGACGCCCATTTTCTTAGAGGAACGCCAGCGGACTGTAACACTGTAGAAATTTCATTCCTCGCTCTTATCGCGCTGTCGATAGTGTGGCCGCCAGCCAGGACATCATCGACATACATATAATTGCGCAAAATGTTCGTGGCAATGGGATAAGAGCTTTCAGAGTCATTCGCTAATTGTAATAAAGTCCGTATAGCAAGATAAGGCGCGCAATTCACAGCGAAAGTCACCGTTTTTAGTTCGTAAACACTAACTGGGTCTGTAAGATAAGAACGGAACACTAATCTTTGATATTTTGTATGGTTAGGATCTATCAAAATTTGCCTATACATCTTCTCAATATCGCTATTGAAGACATATCTAAAAAATCTCCACCGTAATATCAATATAGTTAGGTCAGACTGAAGCACTGGTCCTGGAAGAAGTAAATCGTTCAGACCGATACCGTTAGCTGTGGGACATGAGGCATTAAAGACGACCCTCACCTTAGTTGTGGTGCTTTCCTCTTTTCTAACTGCGTGGTGAGGTAAGTAATAATTGTCGACTGTATGTGCCGACTGCAAAGTATGAACTTTTGCCATATGTCCCATGGTTTCATATTCTAATATCACTCTATTGTATTCTCTTTTCAGGTCAGGATTTTTTGATAGGCGAGTTTCATTCCTATAGAATTGAGACAGTGCGATTCTCATTGAAGGTCCCACAGTGAGTTTATCAGGAAAACCGTCCTTGAACGGAAGAGTTACGATATATCTTCCATTCTCGTTTCGCGTTGTGGTTCGCTTGAAGAGCTCCTCACACTGGTTTTCCTCAGCTGTAGCGATTTTTCCCTTCGGGATGTCTTCTAGTTCCCAGAATGAGTGTAGTTGCTTGTCCAGAGTAACTTCACTAAAGAACGATACGCGATTGTTCGTTGGGCTAACTGCATTAGCACTTCCAGTTAGTATCCAACCGAATACTGTCTCCTGAGCAAGCAGAGTGCTGAGCACGTTCTTTTTTTATTCCCTCTAGAATAACTTGGGAATATATATCTCCACCAAGCACAAGATCGACTGGTTCATTGATAAAGAACCTCTTGTCAGCTAAAACCAAGTCCGGAAATGCCTGTTGTGTTAGCGGACCCACATGGCACGTAGGCAAATTGCCAGTGAGATTCTGCATCACTAACACCATCGTATCTATGGATATCAGTGGGTCAACTAGTGACAGCAATTGAATGGAACATGCTCCCGTAACTTGGGCCGAAACCGTATTGTTAATGCCCGAAACCTGAGCATGCATTCTTTTTGTTGGCAGATTTATTCTACGTCTGAGCCTCTCCGTAATGAAGGAACACCCAGAGCCAGAATCAATTAATGCCCTTGCAGAAAAGTTTGTACCGTTGTAAAAAATGTTGACTTGGGCTGTACCAAGTAAAATTCCTTTATTGGTCATGACGTGGTGTGATTGCACGCTTCTACCTTGGTTACCTTTGTTTTTTGCAGATAGATTACGCGACTGAGCCTGCCTTGATGTAGACGGTATATTGTCTGAAGGATCTCCGGTATCTCCTCTACTCGTTGCCTTTGGTCCAGCAGTTTGTGCATGCAAGAGTGTATGATGTCGAGAATGGCAAATGGCACAATTGTAAGAACTGGTGCATTTCGACACCGAATGTCCAAAGGAGAGACAGTTGAAACAACTATTATTCTTTCTGACAAAGGAGATTCTATCTGCTATCGGTAATTTTTGGAATTTTAAACAATTATGCATTCTGTGCTCATTGCTTTCACACATTTTGCACATGAACTTCGCGACACTCGTTTGAAAAGCGCCCAGTTTCCTTTGTGGTTCGGAGGAATGCTTACTACTTGAAACCCTTGGTGGCTTTGAAACTCTGATTCCTCTCAAACCTAAAAATGATTCTAACGTTTGGAATCTGCTTGTGAGAAACTTGTCCATGTCTTCCCACTTGGAAATGTCAGTCTTGTTTTCCAACGATTGTTCCCAAAGCGAAAGTGTTTCCTCTGGAAGTTTGGTGGAACATAGATACGTCATAATTGGATCCCAGTTTGAAATGTTTATTTTATGGCTTTCTAAGGAGGATATGCAGTTGTTGATATCTCTCTGCAGCCTCTTAATCGAACTTCCGCATTCAGTCTCTACGGTATTCAAATTGAAGAGAATCTTCAATTGTGTATTAACCAGGATCCTCTTATTCTCGTATCTATCGCAAAGATTTTTCCAGGCTGTGTTGAAGCCTTCATTTGTTAGGTCACACTTCTTAATAATTTCTTTTGCTTCACCCAGGGTTTTTTGATTCAAGTAATAAAGCTTTTGAATCGGAGTAAGCCGCTTGTTAAGTATATAAATGGCCGTGAACATGTCACGAAATGTTGGCCATGACAAGTAGTCACCTTTAAACACATCTGTATCGCAAGGTGGAAGATGTAAATTGTGTGACGAAAGCGACATATCTTCATTTTTTTGTTCCAACCTTTCTAATTCCTCTGACAAACTATTAATTTTTGACATAGTTCTCACAAATGCTGTATAGCCTGCCTTGTTTTTCTTTCGAATTGCTGTTATATCCTTAGCACTAATTGACTCATTAGCCATTAGCTCATCAAAGGTAGCTTTGGATTTGTCCCACATCACTTTAAGTTCGGTTTGCTGAATTTTCAGCGAATGTTTGGTGTGCTCACTTGTGGGTGTGCTAAGGAATTCCGTATCAAATTCAATGACCGAATCTGTCCAGCGAATGAAAGTTTCCAAACCCGACATTGTATTACTTCAATAAGAGAATTAAAAACCACAAAGAAAACAATCACGAAAGTGAATGACACTGGTCGAAAATACCACAAAAACAGCCAACCAACCCTCAATTTGACAAAGAAAAGCTCTGAAATTTTGGTTTACGTGTATACGTACGAGTATATGCGTTTGGTTTATTAAATAGCGTTTGCACGTTTGTATGTATGTATGTATGTATGTTTATATATATATGTATGTATATTTGTTGTTAGCACACTTGATCGCCACCCAAATTATTTATCTTGTTTATTTAGTCTTATTTTTAATAATTATTTCAATTAATTTTACGCGAAAATTTTTTATTTCTGTTTTTTAAGAATGAAAGTGAGTGACTTTAGTTATATATGTATTTGCGTTGGTGACCTTGTGAAGTCAATGATTACGTGATTTGAGGTTATGCCTCTGCCGTGTGTGAAGTGCACAGTGACCAGTTGCTTTAAATCGAAAATTAAGTATTAAATTTTTATAGGATTAAAGCAAATGCAACCAAAACAAAATCGCGGTTATTGTTTTTCAATTGTGGATTGTTACCACGAGTAAATTTGCGCGCTCGAATTACGAGGTTATGTCTGTATGCGGACAGACAGAATGTTCACGATAGTCACTGTGTATGTGCACTTTCTTTGTATTTATGGTTGATCACTTCACAAAATCATTCAAGCATTCTCACTTGTAATTTATTTAGTTTTTAACAAAAAGTGCAGTGATATATTAAACCACGTACCTTTTCATTTATATGTGCCGATGTTGCAATTAATAAACAAAAAACTGCTTCCTTGATGGGGGTGTGTAGTGTGGCTGTTGTGCTAGCAGTATGAACTTCCCGGCAAATGATCGCTGTTGGACTGGTTTAAATTTTCTCCGACTTATGATTGTGTGCTGGCGGGAATCAAATTTTGTTAATTTTTCGGCTCGAAGGACCATGGACACCGTAGCGAGGGCTGTATGAATCGATAGCTCACGCTCGCACCGGTGTGGATTTATGCAAATGGAAATAATAACAAAAAGTATTGATTAGATTGAATATATGTATGTACATATATGTATTTCGAAACGCAATATATTTCAATACAGTTTTCTCTTATAGATTACCTTTTGTATTAGGACGTGAATCCGTTTAAATCAAAATGAAAAAGGAGCGTGGTGGTTGGCCTGGAGTAATCTTCTCGATCCTGAATCTTGAACGCAAGTAAGTTACCCGTTTTTTCTAAACAGTTGTGCTAGCTCACAAAACGGTTTATACAAAAAGGGAAACATAGCTAACGCCGAGTTCTGTTAAACATTAGGGTGGTTATTTAGGCGGTGAGCCTAAACAATAAGAGAGTTGATTATAAGCGAGTTGGGCGTGCTTTTGCTAGTCGCTTACAAAAGATGACGACTTATGTTGACGTTTTAGATATTCTTTATTTGTGCTTTCCTAAACAACAAACATATTTGTATATACAGGCGATCTTTTTATACTTCAGGGTTTACTGGGACAGAAATTTGTTTATTCGTTCCTAATTTGCGAAAAAAAAACGCGTTAAAATAACCAAGTTTCCACCCGAAACTCAAATTTGGGGATGTAAACAAATTTATTACATACATATGTACATATTCGCTTTGTCTTGATATATATTTAAAATCTTGTTTCACAGGATTTTCATCGTGTTAAAAGAAGATCGACGTATGTACATATATAAATTTATTGTTTACTCCAAATTTTTGTTGCGTATTTTTCATCCAACGTTTATTTATGGGTTAAAGCAATGTAAATAAAATTTGAAAGTTACCATTTTGACTTAATAAGCATTCTGTCATTACTTAGCATACATGTTTGAATACACATTACGTCCATTCCTTTACTTTTCCTGTAAGTGCCTAAAAAGTGTCAAAATGCAAGAGAGTAAGATAAAAAAGCTCTCTAATAGAGAAAAAACATTTTTTTAGCCCAAGAAGCGAATGTCAGAATATTTATACAAAAATGGTAATAAAAACACTAAAACGCAAGCAAAACTATCACAAGAACTTAAGATTTGATTTATTACTTTAGCACTTTCCATTTTTACTGAAATGCTTAATTTTTTACACAAATTTTGTAATTTTCTTTATTTTATGCTTTCACAACAATACTGCTAATAGCTGATTTTGACACTTTTTGGATACTTACAGGCAAAAAAACTTCTGACTAAAACATGTAACTTCGGACTCGAAGAGAGTCGCAGTTACTCTCTCAAGTGCGCTCTCAGTTACAGTTTTGTTGAGTACGGGAATGCTTTTTGGACTAAATCCTGAAAAAAACTGTAGATAAGGAATGGACCTATTGGTTATAAGAATGTGAGTTTATTATGTTAAACACATACATACATATTAATCGTAATTTGCCTTACAGTTTTGAAAAAAAAACTCTTTCTAAGTAGGAATTTTGGCCGTCAGCCGACAGGTCTATAAACAGTCCCAACTCCACCTGGGGGTTGCTTCTGTATGTAGGCACTGCCGGAAGTGCGGCTATACTCTCCACGTTGAGGGCGGCTGGAAACAGGATGTAGTCACGGTCATGTCTCTGGCTACACTCCTGGCTAGTGGTAGCCGGGCGGGGAGAAGAAAACTCCCGAATTGATGGTGCTCCTTAGTGGTCTGTTTGGGAAATGACTTCGAACTATGGTTCCTTGCATTCCTCGAACGGCCTACTGAGATGCTACCACCTCCTCACAAATTACCCCAACTCCAAGACGGAACAGCATACGTCGAGGGATGCATGACCAGGGGGGTGCCTGGCCGCTAGTATGCGAACTCTGGATACCTGTCGCCCTCCAGTTTCATATAGACTTACCGCGGGATCGGGATTACCGCGGTGGACATTCCCCTTTTCCGCTCATTCGTGGGAATAAAAATGTTAAAAATAAATTTTAAAAATTCAGATCAGCCTGATGCTCAGAAATCATCATTTCCGGACCCGGCCTGCACGGCGGTGGTCTGTTCGGCAAACATTGCAGCCAGTGGGCTGCCCACAACCACCTCCGACGGAGCCATTGGGCACGTTGCAGGAGAGACTAGCGCGAAGAACTCGGAGGCCAGTGGGCCTTCACTCTCCACCTCCCCTGGAGAACCGCAGTTTGTCGGACCTTCGTCCAGTGCTTTGTCTGCTCGGCTGGAGGTTGCCTCGGCATCTGACTCTGAGTCATGCAGCACGATGACACGAGACACCATCAGCGTCTGCTCTGAAATCTCAGGGCTTACGGAAGTCGGCAACTTGGTGCAGCGAGTCAGTCTGGACTCAACTTCCGGTTTCGTTTTATTCAACTCCAAGGAGAGAAGAATTTTTAAGCGCGCCTTAGATAATGGCAAATCTAGGGAAGAAGCCATTAAACTTGCCAAATCTAATTCCACAACCACAGCGGAGTTGAAACGTGTTCGCTCCGAAGAGCAGTCTCCTCAGAACAATACCAAGAAGAGGCCAAGACCGGCTCATACGGAGCCTAAAAAAGTCACCTTCAGCCGGATGGTGGGTAGTGTGGAACTGGGATTTGTTCCGGTTGACTCTGTCAACAAATCTCTCACGGCAGAGCAACTGGCACTGCTACAGGAGGCGATAATTGACGTCGCGATTGAGTACTCGAAGGACGACATAAAGCCAGAGTTCGAAAGGTGCGTCCCCCTGGCTGGGTGGCTTCTTGTCGCCTGCTCGAATCCTCAGACTGCGACGTGGTTAAGGTCGAACGTCATGAACATCAAGACCAAGTGTGGTCTTGAAGTCAATCTTGTGACGGAAAATGAATTTCCTAGGACACATGTGGTCCGAGGATACTTCCCACAGAGTCTCCAGCTAGGCAATGATAAAATTCTGGCAACAATTGCTGCTCAGAATTCAATCTCGACAACTAGCTGGAAAGTCTCTAACAGGCTGACAAATGGTCAGTTAGTTCATTTGGTGCTCCTGATTGATCACGCGTCAATGACGAAACTAGTGGCCATGAAATATAGAATTGCGTATAAATTTGGCCACATAAAACTCCACCTGAAGTCACCTACGCAGACAAAGAGCCAAAGGAGGAGGGAACGCTCATTGGGGCCCCGGCGGAGGCCAATTTGGACTTGCGCCCCTCTACCAGCACAGCCACTGGGCTGGAAGGTGGCGGGAGTGAGACCAACTCAAGCACGGTAGCCGCCGGGTCCGCAAAGGCGTATCCTCTGACCCAGGTACCTCCAACGACAGCTGACCTCCCAACGGGCCATTGCTACCTTCAGAGCGGTAGTCAAAGCCAAGCAACTGTGCTGGCGATGGCGGCAGCTCCGGGGGCGGTCCCGATCTTGAGGGGAGAGCAACTGCCACCAACTTCGACCGGCACCAATATACAAAAGGTTGCCGCAGGGCTAAAATGCAGTAGGCCGGCTCTTACCAAAGAAGCTAGGGACAAAGGGTCCCGACGAGACAAGAAGAGTCTCGTCAGTCAATCGCACCAAAGGAAGCAATGAGCACCATAAGGGTGCTTCAAGCTAATCTGCATCATGCCAAGGGGGCATCTGCCACACTTTGCAGATTAGCCAGCGAACGCAGTTTCGCTATTGGCCTGCTCCAGGAGCCCTGGCATACTGGAGGCCAAGTAAGAGGGCTGAGTCAATCAGGTAGGTTGGTGTATGACCGGGTGGGAGGCCTGCCCCGTGCCGCCCTCCTGCTCATTGACAACATTAATCTCACACCTCTTACTCCTTTTATTTCCAGGGATCTAGTAGCTGCTGTCGTCGAAGTGTCGACGGTAGGCGGAATGCAAGAAATTATCATCGCATCCGCCTACTTTCCAGGTGACATCCCCACCATTCCTCCCGCGGAAGTTCAGCAGCTTGTCAAATTTTGCCAACAAACGAATCGACAATTCGTCATTGGTTGCGATGCCAACGCCCACCATGTGTTGTGGGGCAGCACCGACATAAATGAAAGGGGTGAGTACCTTCTAGAATATCTTATGCAAAACAATATAGAATTCGCAGATAGGGGGTGCAAACCTACTTTTATTACTGTTGCCAGAGAAGAGGTACTAGATCTCACTCTCTGCAGCAGATCTATGAGTGATTCTCTTGGAGACTGGCAGGTGTCGGACGAGGCATCGCTCTCGGATCACCAGCACATAAGGTTCGAAATCCTAGGACGATCACAACTCCAGGACCTGACCTTCTCACCCAGGAAAACAAACTGGGACCTTTATAAAAATCTAGTAAGGGCAAGAGCAGACTCGTTACTAACCTCAATTAACTCAATCGAGGAAATGGAGTATGCGGCGAGAGTGCTCAACACTTTCTGCTGGAATCCTTCCACGACAGTACGGCTCCCAGTTCCATCTTGATGAAACGCAAGGTTCCCTGGTGGAGCGCGGAGCTGGATGCTAAACGCAAGCTTGTCAGGAGGCTTTTCAACGGAGCAAAAAGAACACGTCAGTGGGACGAGTACAGGGCTGCTCTCACTGAGTACAATAAACTCATAAGACGATCCAAAAGAGAATCGTGGAGACAAAAATGTGAATCAATCGAGACACTGCCAGAGGCCTCCCGTTTACATAAAATTCTATCAAAGGAGCCTTCCAATGGGATAGGACTCCTTAGGAGGCAAGATGGCACCTTCACCAATAACAACAGAGAAACTCTGGAATACCTGCTCAAAGTGCATTTCCCCGGCTCCTCGATGGAGCTGTGCCCGTCGACCGCAAACCCTTCGGAACACGGGATCCCCAGAGTGAGAAGCATAGCCAGGTCTGGCTCCATCTCTGACAGGGACAAGGTACTTTGGGCAATAGAATCCTTCGAACCCTTTAAAGCGGCAGGGGGCGATGGTATCTATCCGGCTCTGGTTCAGAGATGTATTGATCATGTCAGTGACCCGCTGATCTGTTTATTTAGGGCCAGTTATTCTTGGGAATACATACCGTATACTTGGAGGAAGGTATCCGTTGTGTTTATCCCTAAGACAGGCAATCGGCCGTCTGACTCACCTAAATCATACCGGCCGATCAGTTTGACTTCCTTCATTATTAAGACAGTCGAAAAACTGCTAGATCTTCACATAAGACACAATCTGAGGTTCTCAACTCCCATACATAAAACTCAGTTTGCTTACGTCAAAGGGAAGTCGACGGATTCCGCTCTTCAGTGTCTGGTCGGTAAGATCGAACGGGCCTTTGAGTTCAGGGAGATTGCTCTGTGCGCCTTCCTGGACATCGAGGGAGCTTTTGATAATACTGCCTATAGATCCATCTCGAGGGCTTTGGTCCGAAGAGGTGTGGATCTATCAACTGTTGGGTGGATTGACGCTATGCTGCGCGAGCGTGTTATAACCACATCCTTGGGCAAAAGTGCTCTAAATTTTAGAGCTAATAAAGGATGCCCACAAGGGTGTGTTCTTTCCCCCTTACTTTGGTCTCTAGTAGTAGACGACCTCCTAACTTAACTACAAGAAAACGGGTTTGATGCTATTGGATACGCAGATGATCTAGTTATCATTGTCACGGGAAAATTCGGCAGCACGGTGTCAGACGTTATGTGTTCAGCTTTGCGCGTGGTGACAAGCTGGTGTGCCATTGAGGGCCTTAATGTGAACCCGCTAAAAACTGTTCTCGTACCATTTACAAGAAGGTATAAACCGAATCTGGGTTCGGTAACCCTTGGAGACACTGTGCTTGAATACACCGACGAAGTTAAATATCTAGGAGTAATCCTCGATAAAAGACTAAGTTGGAATTCTCACCTAGACAACACTCTAAGGAAAGCTACCCGAGCCATGTGGGCCTGCAGAAAACTATTTGGTCGGACATGGGGTCTAAATTCCAAGTTGATTGGATGGCTCTACCACACGGTGGTCCGTCCGATTCTAACCTATGCCTCCGTAGTCTGGTGGCCAAAAACCTTACAAAAAACCACCGTTACTCGCCTTAACAAGCTCCAAAGGCTGGCGCTGCTCTCGGTCTCAGGATTAATAAGAACTTGTCCAACCGCGGCTCTGGAGTCACTTTTAGGGTGGACTCCTCTACATATTCATGTTCAATCAGTCGCGGCCACGAGGATCCTGCAAATGCAAATAACTTATGAAGCTCAGTATAGGAGCTCACAACACAGTTGTATTCTGGATAAAATCCCAGGTTTGGGTTCAAGCATGCTTACTGACTCCATACAAAAAGAAATCTGTTTTGGTCGAATCTTCCAGGTGAAAATACCGGATCGGGAGGTCTGGTCAAACGGACCTCCTCAACTAGATCCAAGATATATACATTGGTATACAGACGGCTCTAGGATGGAGGGAAGAACAGGTGCAGGTGTCTATGGTCCCGGCACTAAACTTTCGATTGCAATGGGCAAATAGCCTACTGTGTTTCAGGCTGAGGTTCTAGCAATCGCAACGTGCGCCAGATTAAACCTTGAAAAGGGGTTGAAAGGCGCTTTTTTAATCATATTCTCAGACAGCCAGGCGGCTATAAAATCTCTATCCAATAGGGTTATCAGTTCCAGGCTCGTCAAAGAGTGCTATGACACTCTTCAGCTCCTGGCAACGAAAAACAAGGTAATACTATGTTGGGTACCAGGACACTGCGGGATTGAAGGCAACGAGACCGCTGATGAACTGGCCAGAGAAGGATCTTTGTCTGTCTTTATGGGACCGGAACCTTTTTGCGGACTTAGTTGGTCCTCTTCAAAATCTTTAATCACCAAGTGGGTGGGCTCTGAACGCACTAGGTATTGGGCTGAGACAGGAGGCCTCAGACAGGCCAAATTATTTCGGTATCCTTTTTCCAGAAAGGACATAATTAATCTAAATAGAGGCAATATAAGGTTGCTTACCGGTTATCTGACCGGTCACAACAATCTACGCGTCCATATGCACCGGATTGGACTCGCCACCGAAACGGACTGCCGTCTATGTCTCGAGGAGGAGGAGACATCGGAGCACATTCTGTGCGTTTGTCCGGCTTTGGCCAGACTGAGAGTTAGATACTTCAACTCAGCAATAGTCGAGTCTCTCAACATTAGGAACTCGTGTACCAAGTTATTATTAGCTTTTATTAGAGAAGCTGACAGTATCTTGGGCTGTCAGGGCTAGGAACTAATTGCAGGGATACAAAAGATCTTTTAGGTCGCAGTGTCCCTTGATCCTACTTTACCCTATAAATTAACTAACTAACTAACTAAGTAGGAATTTTACAAAAAACGGATCGCAAATGTAAGTAATTGTGTATATTTTTATTATATTTGCGATTTCAGCTAATTTTTAACTATTAGAGTGATCAAGATAGAAAGCTTCTGCAGACATTAACATTAAAAAAGCAGTTGAATTCAATGACAATATTTCAAAAATTATCGTCTATTTTAAGGTATATAAATGCATTGCAGCAGCGGCGTTCTATGATTATAAAAAAGGTGCAGTTATAGCATGATCATGCAAGAGTATGCTCAAATATTTAGCATTTGATTGATAGAACATTTGAGCATTGTCTAGTATCCTCGAGTATTGTTTAGTATCATTATTCAATTATGAAAGGTTAGCTCGATAAACAGCTAGCTCGCTCACTTTTTGTCAAACGGCTCCCTTGTTAAATTGTCTATGTATACTTAAAAGAAAATTTGAAAATAGCACTGAAGGCGAATTCATTTAAGGTGGTCGAATTCGAGCAGATGATTGGTGGGTGATTGTCAAATGAATTGTTTTTTATTTTTATTTTTTTGTTTACATTACACTACTCTCCTTTAATATTTATGTTATGACATGAATGTTAAAAAAAATTTTCAAATTTGTGGGGTGAGGCAATTTTATTTTAAATAGATATAAGAAAAATAATAAAAATGGGAAAATGTGTTATGTGTTATGTGCGCTAAGCGAGTAGAAAAAGGAGCTGGACCATTTTTTCAAGTTTCGCGAGAGGAGCAAATGAGGAATATGTGGAGCACGAATTGCCGGAAACACTTGGTAGCAAAGGACTTTATATGCGGAGATCATTTTTTGCCTTCGCACATTTTATTTATTGGGAAAAGGGCAAATTACATATGTATGTAAACAAATAATAATACAGAAAGAGTGCCGCGAATGCAAATTTTCAAGCTTCTCCTAATGAAGATTTGGCAATTTTCTTGCCAACATCGTAAGTTAATTTGTATACTGTATAGAAATACACGTATCCTGAATTTTGCTCTTCTCGCCAAATTCAAAAGTACTCCGGTGATAATCAAGCAAACCGGTCTAATTTTTATTCGCCAATTAGGTTTGAACAATTCATTATTTCTTCTTATATACTTTTCTTAAGATTTTTTAACATTTATTCAGCTTGCCTAACTCTATCGTGCCAAGAGCTGCACTGTCCCCAAAAGATTGCTGCACTCAAATAGAGTAAGTGCTCATAAGCGGGAAACTCAAGTTTCTCTTTATCACATGTAGTTACATACATTGGGTGCAATGGGGTACAGTGGTGCTTCTGGGTATGCGGTTACAGTTCCACGGCTGTACTCAATTCCTACTCTTACGTCCACGTTCGTGCACCCTGGGCAACGTGAGCCACCCATGTGCGAGATACGGTAACCAACCCGTGTGAAGCCATGGGTCACGGCTAATAGAGAGGGAGCTTTAGTGAAACCACTCCCATACATTCGGTTTAAGGTCCACTTAAGTCCGCAGCGTCTGTTCACCAGGAGGTGCGGCTGCAAGCAGGCGTCTGTCTTGGAGCAAGCGCCTTGCTATATAAACGAACTTAAAATTTTCACCCCCAGCAATGGGTTGTGTGCAGGGCTTGGAACCCGCCACGTAAAAAACAACTTCCAATGAAATAAAGCCTCGGATGAGACCCCCCTTTTTTGATGACGACCACGGCTCACGTATCAAGGACAATGATTTGAGGGCATGCACCTGGAATGTCCGGACCCTTAATTGGGAAGGTGCCTCTGCCCGGCTGGTTGATGTCCTCAGCAGACCGAAGGCTGACATCACCGCCATCCAAGAGATGCGATGTAAAGGAGCGCAAATTTGGTGTCGGATTTGTGGTGGGAGAGATATTGCGACGTAAGGTACTGTCGTTCACTCCGGTGCATGAACGTGTCGCCACAATCCGCACCAAGGGGAAATTCTGCAACATCTCCCTGATTTGCGCCCACGCCCCGACGGAAGAGAAGGACGATGAGACCAAAGATCGCTTCTACGATCTCCTTGACCGCACGTATGAGCGGTGGCCCCGCTAAAAATCGTGCTTGGTGATTTCAATGCCAAGGTGGGCAAGGAGGGCATCTTTGGTTCCACAGTCGGAAAATTCAGTCTCAACGACGAAACGTCTGATAACGGATTGAGACTGATCGACTTCGCCGGGGCCCGAAACATGGTAGTCTGCAGTACCAGGTTCCAGCGTAGGAGAATACATCAGGCTACGTGCCTGTCTCCAGATGGTAAGATACGAAACCAATTCGACCACGTTGTGATAGACGGAAGGCATGCTTCCAGTGTACTAAATGTGCTCACGAAACGAGGAGCCAACATCGACTCGGATCATTTTCTTGTGGCAGCTAAGAACCGCACGCACCTCTGTGCAGCAAAAAGCGCACGCAAATGGACACAAGGAAAGCTCGACGTCGGAAAGCTGCAATCGCAACAGACAGCCACCGACTTCGCCACTCGACTTGCACTCCTGCTCTCTGAGAGCAATAATCAACAGAACGATATTTCCGAACAGTGGAGCCATATTTCTGGCTGTCTACATACCGCCGCTGAAGAATCCATCGGATTTCAGCGAGCCCGAAAGAACAACTGGTATGACGAGGAATGTCGCGCCGCTACGGAACGTAAAGACGCTGCCTACACGGCCACACTGTGATCGGGCGCAACGCAAGCTGTGCGGGAGCGTTATCGTGAGTTGAAGAAGGAAGCAAGACGCATTTTTCGTGAGCGAAAGAGAGAGACCGAAATGCGTGAGTGCGAAGAGCTTGAGATGCTGGCCGACAGGAATAGCGCCCGAAAAATTTTTCTGAAATTACGGCGGCTAGCAGATACTTAAATTACGGAGGGAGCACTTCTTCACATTGCTTAATGGAAGCAGCTGCTACAACGATGGAGAAGATGTTGAACCCGAATCCTCAATCAATGATAATGGACGTGATGTACCATCACCCGACTATGACGAAATTTGGAAAGCGATAGCACGGCTGAAGAACAACAAAGCCCCGGGGCCGACGGGTTACCAGCTGAGTTTTATAAGTACGGCGGAAAGGAGCTGGTTAAGTGCATGAACGAGCTCATCTCTAGAATATGGTCGGAAGAACGCATGCCTGCTGATTGGAACTTAAGTGTGCTCTGCCCAATCCACAAAAAGGGTGATCCTGCAGTCTGTGCCAATTATCGCGGGATTAGTCTTCTTAACATCGCCTATAAGGTTCTGTCAAGTGTATTGTGTGAGAGACTTAAGCCCACCGTCAATGAACTGATTGGACCTTATCAGTGTGGCTTTAGACCTGCTAAATCTACCACCGACCAGATATTCACAATACGCCAGATCTTGGAAAAGACCCGAGAAAGTAGTCGCGACACACACTATTTTTTTGTCGACTTCAAAGCCGCCTTCGACAGTACCTACGAAAAGAAGTTTCCTATATGCCGCAATGTATGAATTTGGGATCCCGGAAAAACTTATACGGCTATGTAAAATGACGTTGAGCAACACCACCAGCTCCGTCAGAATTAGGAAGAAGCTCTTCGAGCCGTTTGTTACCAAACGAGGTTTCAGACAGGGTGACTCTCTGTCGTGCGATTTCTTTAACCTGATGCTGGAGAAGATAATTCGAGCCGTAGAACTAAATCGGTCAGGCACCATCTTTTATAAGAGTGTGCAATTGCTGGCGTACGCCGATGACATTGACATCATCGGCCTTAACAACCCAGTTAGTTCTGCCTTCTCCAAACTGGATAGAGAAGCGAAGCGAATGGGTCTGGAGGTGAACGAGGACAAGACGAAGTATCTGCTGTCATCAAATAGACAGTACGCACATTCACGACTGGGATCTAACATCACTGTTGACAGCTATAACTTTGAAAAAGTAGAGGACTTCGTTTATTTAGGAACCAGCATTAATACCAATAACAGTGAAATAGGCAATTGCACAGTAAAGTCCTCTCTCGACGAACCAAAATCATACTCTATAAGCTTCTCATCATGCCCGTCCTATTGTGGAATCTTCCCATATTTTTTGATTTTGACTGTCAGATGACAAGGGAAATATTATGTTCCATTATTCGGACACTGCACAAAACAGGATTTCTAGTGGTAGCGATCGTATGCGAAATGCGCTCTACCAACCGTAAGCTGTGGAAGGAATTAAATATTACTGCCGGTAAAATTTCTTACCATTAAGCTGTATTTCATGCATTCAAATTTAATGGGAAATTGAAAAATACGATTATGTAACATTTCAAAAATTGTATTGTGTTTAGATAAACCGTGGTTTTCAAATCCCGCAGACGAAAAATCAAAAGTGTTTGCATTCGCTGATGCTCCACATCTTTTAAAATTAATACGGAATCACTTTTTGGATACGGGATTACTGTGGAAAGGTGAAAGTTTAACCACGCGGACTATTTGTGACTTACTAAAATACACCTCAAAGTCAGACGCGTCCATAACTTTTAAGTTGAGTGATGAACATATTTCTGTTAAAGGAATAGGTTTGTGAATATGTTTGTCCCACCGAAATGCTTTGTAAATACATTCTGAACATAACCTTAAATAGGCAAAAAGTAAAATTAGCTGCACAATTGTTCTCAAACACTACAGCTAATGCAATTCGTCGTTGTTATTCTTTGGGTTTTGATTTGTATAAATCCACGGAGACAGCCGATTTCGATCAACTTGTAAACGATTGGTTTGATGTACAATGTACAATAGATGCTTATACGGAAATGTAACCCCTGCATATCGTATGGTAAATCTGGTGGTACAAAATTTTCATGAACACCATTGCCTTAACTGGATAAAATTATTTAAGCAATTTCAGTAAGGTTAATAAATACAAATATTTTTAAATTATAACGTTTTGTCCTAAACCATTAAACATTTTTCATAATTGGCTTAACATTTTTTTATATGCATATACAGAGTAAATAGCACAATTTAATTATTTAAAAGTTCAAAGGATAATATCAATACATATGTTTTCTTTTTTATTTTTTGATCTTGTACTACTTTCCCAAAACTTTCTTTTGCAAAATATATATGAAAGATCGACTCAGATGTTTCAGAACGCGTAAATAAACTCTCGTTTCCAAATACAATTGACTATGGTCAGGTAATGACTCCAGTGAAATTAGCTGCAGTAGTTTATGTTTCCGATCAATGTTTTCTTAATAGCACGCACAAAAAGTTATACATATGATCGAAGGCCCAGTACTTAAATGGTTGTGTATCAGATCCTTCTTATATTTCACTGTCTTAGGCACCGGTTTATGCGATTTAGGTTGCACAGATCCGACAATAACACATTTTAACCAGAATATTAAAAATCGTTAACGTTCCGGCAACTTAAAAAAAGTGTAAATATTTTTGTTTTCTATTTTATGAATTGAATTCGCTTTGAATTTATTAATCAAATTACTTTGACAATAGCCCACCAGAAGCAAAAACAAAATGTTGGTGTTACCCCATGATTCAATTGTTATCATTGTAACCAATAAAACTTTGCAAACGAATTCAATTCTGAAAAATTAACTGTATATACATATGTACAATAGATAAAAAAATTCTTCTTAAAAAAGTTGACGACCTTAAGCTTGAACTGCAGGCAGTGCGCAGCCAATTGTGTAGTTGTGATGTTACTGCTGTCATTTCGGGCGTGAACATGCACGCGACTGCTAACGATAATCAAGAGAAAACTAATCTTATTGCTCAATCGACCTCGCCCTCTCTTAATTCAACAGTAACTGCTGCCCTTTCATCTTCCTCGTCTACTTCATTTGCTGCTGTTGCTGCTGCTCCTATAAGTGCTTCTCCATCTCTCTTCATTGCCAAAAACAAAAGTGGAGCAAAGAGTATTAATAAGAAAACATCGGCTGCACCGCTCAACTCTGTTGCTGCATCTACTGTTATTCCGGCCTATAGCTCTGAGGCTGCCTGCTCTTCGACACCACCACTAATGCATTTATCGCAAAGTGACGTGAGAGATGGTAGTGCAAAGAAAAAGCAAAAACAACCTCTGATTTTTGTTGGCGCGAGTGCTAACACGGAGCTCAACGTACCTATTCGAATGAAGTGGCTACATCTTTCTTCGTTTGCACCTAACGTAACAGCTGATAACATTATTGATTATGTAGCTAAACATGCACACATTGATCGTCAATTTCTCTTATGCTCACCTTTAATTAAAAAAGATGTATCTTTAGACAATTTTAAGAAAATTAATTTCAAATTGGGCGTGTCTAATTTGCATTACGAAAAACTTCTGAATCCTGACTTATGGCCTGTGAATGTTGGTGTTCGCCAATTTAAGTTTTTTCCAAAAAACAGCGATTCGCAGACAAAAACCTAACGTTTGATAATGCAGACCACAAGCACATAAGAATATACTTCCAAAATGTCTCAGGCCTAAGGACAAAATCGAAAGCAATACGTCTTATGAGCTCGCAACTGGATTACGATATCTTTGTTGTCATAGAAACTTGGCTAAATGACAACTTCTATAGTCATGAATTCTTTGACCCAAATCTTTTTGAAGTATTCCGTAAAGACCGAGATGCAGCCAAAACTGGATGTGTTAGAGGTGGTGGTGTCCTAATTGCGATCCAGCGAAAATATAAGGCATCATTCTACGAACTGAGCAATAATAATTCGTTGCTTGACCAACTTTGTGTGTGTGTTCAAAGCTCTCGAGAATTGCTCTACATCTGCGCTTCATATATTCCGCCGAATAGCTCAGATGAGCTATATAAAGCACATGTAGATAATGTTTTATCTCTAAGTAAACCAGATAATCACCTTCTTGTTTTAGGTGACTATAACTTAAATAATGTATTATGGTCAAATATTACAAATACCTCTAATCTTGTTCCTAGTAACGTAAACAAGAGTAGTGAGATGTATTTAATTGATAATTTCTTAAGCATTGGTATAAGTCAAATTAATCACTTTCCAAATAAGCTCCAGAGGTTTTTGGACTTAATCTTTCTTAGCAATAATATTAACTATCAATTATCAGAGTGTATATTTCCTTTAAAGGAACCTGATATGCATCACGTTCCCTTAGTTTTAAATATAAATTTTTATACGTTTCTTAGCCTAAAAAGTGAAAATACAACAACTTGTTACAACTTTAAATTTTGCAACTTTGCCAGTCTAAACAGGCAATTTTTAAGCTTAGACTGGGATAGTTTGTTTTCTAACCGTAGCGTGTCTTCATGCTTTCATATCTTTAAATCTAAAGTGTCTGAATTGTGCCATAATAATATACCAACTATTCGCAAGAAAGTATACAAACTGCCTTGGCATACTACAAAATTACGAAAACTTAAAAATCTAAGAAATAAATTTTATCGGAAATTCAAAAAGTCGAATAATTATTCTTTTTTTCTTCAATATAAAAACTATGCCAAGAACTATAATTGCCTTGATAAATTTTTATACAGAAATTACGTTCTTAATTATGAAGCCAACATAAAATCGAATCCCAAAGCTTTCTGGAGATTTATCAATTCAAAGAAAACATGCTCTAGTGTTCCTTCGCACTTATTTTTGAATGAGAAGTCGGCAACTTCACCAACTGAGGCCGCAAATCTCTTTGCTGATTTCTTCCATTCCAATTTTACTTCAGGTATTGACCCTAGCGAGAACTTTTCTAGCACCTTGGAATCGTCTTTAAACTTCGGATCCCTACCCTTGACTGCACTAGATATTATTAACGGCATTGCACGGCTTAAACCTTCAAATCAAACTGATGTTGACGGGCTTTCCTCAATCTTAATAAAAAGCTGTGATTCTCTCATTTATCCTTTAAGTATAATCTTTAATAGATCGCTATCCTCAGGCGTATTTCTTGACGACTGGAAAATTGCTTATATCACCCCTATCTTCAAAAGTGGTAACAAAAACGATGTAAAAAATTATAGGCCCATTTCTAAGCTCTCTTCTATTTCGAAATTGTTCGAATGTATTGTCTATAATAAATTATATTTTGCAGTTAAAAGCATTATTTGCCAAAATCAGCATGGGTTTATTCCAAATCGTTCGACTGTGTCTAACCTAGCCGTCCTTTCAGATTATTGCATATCTGGGTTCCAAGATGGTCTTCAGACTGATGTTGTTTATACCGATTTTTCTAAAGCTTTCGACAGAGTGTCTCACTCAATTTTAGTCAATAAACTTGCAGCTATTGGTTTTCACTCCACCTTTCTGAAATGGATAAAATCATATCTAAATAATCGCCAGTGTGTCGTTAACGTGGACAATACGTTATCGCATCCCTTTTTTGCTTCCTCCGGGGTGCCCCAAGGAAGTGTATTGGGACCTCTATTTTTTATTTTATTCATTAATGATATAAGTAGTTGCTTCTCCTTCGCAAAATTTCTCCTATATGCTGACGACTTAAAAATCTTCTCTACAATAAAAAAACCGGAGGATTCACAGATGCTTCAAGCGGAGCTTAATAATCTTCACACCTGGTGTGAGACAAATCGCTTATCACTGAATATCGAAAAGTGCTATCACGTTACTTTTAGTAAGCGTAATACTGTCTTACAAACGTCGTATAGTATTTCAAACATCTATCTTAAATCAGTCCACGAGATTAAGGACTTAGGAGTAATTTTCGATAGCAAATTTACTTTCGTCAATCACATTAATTTTATAGTTTCAAAGTCGTACGCAATGCTGGCTTTCGTGCGACGAAATAGTTCAGAATTCTCAGATCCTTACACTTTAAAGTTACTTTTTACAGCCCTTGTCAGATCTAGACTTGAGTACGCCTCTTTTGTTTGGAGGCCCTATCATGCTTGCTACATTAATCGCATAGAAAAAATTCAAAAGGTGTTTATTCGATATGCCTTACGAAGAATACATTTTAGCGACCCGATTCCCCCATATCACGCTAGATGTATGCTAATAAATCTAAAATCGCTAGAGAGTAGAAGAGTGATACTCTCATTATCTTTTGTGTTCGATATCATCAATGCGGGTGTAGATTGTGCTTCCCTTCTTGAACGCATTCGCTTTAATACACCATTACGAAATTTACGTCACTTTGAAACATTTTATGTTGGTTCCATAAAAACTGTATATGCATTTAATGCTCCCATCACAAGAGCTTTAATTGATCTTAATCGCATAGCAAGCAGTAGAGATATTGATTTCTCAGTCTGCAAAAACGACTTTTTGAATACGCTATATTCTATTTTTGAATAATTTTCTACCACTCGTTGTTAGTCTGTAAGAATAAATTATGTATTCATAGACTATTTTACAAATAAATAAATAAATAAATAAATAAATAAAATAAATAAAATATGTACATATGTATATTTACGATAAGGGGTCAGTCTTGTAATTAGAAAAAAGGCTGTCTTCAAAAGCCGGATTTGAACTTACCGTTAACGCGAACTAAAGAAACAAAAAGTGTTGCCTGTTAGTTTTTGGTATTAAAAAGTTTTCAGGTTACTACTATATTTATTTTTAAGATGCAACAAAGTTTTGATGCTAAGGGAGCCGCCGTTTGACAAAAAGTGAGGGAGGGATGTATACACATGATTCAATAATTAAAGGTTTGGTAACTAAGCAGCTAGCTCCCTCACTTTTTGTCAAACGGCTCCCTTAGCATCCAAACCGTGTTGCTTCTTAAAAATAATAATAGTAGTTACCTCAAAACTTTTCAATACCAAAAACTAACAAGCAACACTTTTTGTTTCTTATGTGCGCGAAAGCGGTAAGTTTAAGTCCGGATTTTAATGACAGCAGTTTTTCTGATTACAAGATTGGCCCCCTCTCGTAAATATTTCATGTAAATGTGTATAATTGACCGGGCTTTTTCATTGAACGCTTTTCACGCGCATATAAATTCGATGTGATAGCGTGAAAAGTTTTTTAATTTCTAGAAGGAATAGGTTTAAATAAATTGAAAATAATGTGAGATAATAATCATCCAATTGCCAAAAAAAAAGAATTTGTAAGAACTAAATTATTAAGTAATGAAGATTGATTTATTTTTCTTTTAATATATGTATATATAAAGACTCTCTTTCTAAAATCTCGAATTATTTTGGTTTACCTACAACATTAACTCCATAAAGTCACTTACTATTTATCGGAATAAATTTTTGGTCTTTTCACCGTCCAGTGGTTCATCACAATATTAAGATTAACCCTGATACCGTTGGTATATAAATAAAAGGAATAAATCATATAAATAACTTATATTTTCCTTATACCATAAAACCGTTTAGTTCATTGGACGAATAGATTGAAAATTTATTGACTAGGTAAAAATTAAAAAAAAAATATCTACCAAGAAGTGCATAATTATTTAAATTTTGTAAACGTAGCTATTGTATTTCTTAATTTAAATGAAATATCTTCGAAATTTTAAATTAAAAAAATCACTAACATTTTACTACTTATTATTTACTTTTTAAGAAAGCGTACCAAAATCTAACCCGTTTTCCACACTTCGTAAAACAACCCTTTATAAGGGAGTGTCAAAATTCGAATGTCATTATTTACCTAACCTTTTAAAATTGAATCATGATATGTATACATATGTATGTATATACAGTTAATTTTTCAAAATTGACTTCGTTTGCAAAGTTTTATTGGTTACAAAGATAACAGGTTCCAATTAGATACAGTTAATAGGCAATTGTTTTCATTAAGATCACAGTAAACTTCAACTTACTCAAGAATACTCAGTAATACTAAACCATGATTCAATAATAAAAGGTTAGATCAATATTGACAAGCGAGTTTTGACACTCTTTCACAAAGGTTGCATATAGTCGTTCCCTTTTTGTGAAACTAGGAGTAGCAGAGTAAGGAAAGTTTGCAAATAGTGGTAAAATACAATATGTTATTTTTAAAATACTTGCAAAAAATGTTGTGCTTAAATGGCAATACAAAATATTATTACCTCAATTTATTAATTTAACTGTTAGCGGAAAGAGTATTAAAAGTGCAAGCCAAAATTATGTTAAGCTCTAACATTTTTTTAATCACAAGTCCGAGTTTTAAAATAAGAAAACTTGTCCATATCATTACTGGCGTTTATGTGTTGGGAACATGCAATGAGGGTTTCTATAGAACGTGGGCGCGATTTTAATTCGCCAAGATGCCCCCGGACACTTCCGCAAGCGCAGTAAACGAAGCCTCATTTGCAAGTCTAGCTTTCTTACTACGAAGAAGAAGAGGGATTGCACATGTTTTCGCACTCTTATGACAACATGTATGGTATTATTTTTAAACATACACCAACTGTTAGTTGATTATGCTTATTATGTATTTCTGCCACGAAAAAGCATCTTATAAAATACAGCTGCTATTCGGAGGCGACATAAATGGTGGAACCTATTTAAAACGCTGACTTATTTTGAAATCCAAAGCAATATACAAAAACTGCGCAGAAATTTATGTGAGAGAATGCTTGAGAAGGACAAGTTCTTATATCTCACAGCCAAATAGCTACTACTTATTATTGTAATAACTTGAAATTGGTTTGATGCTTCTTATTTTTTTAATAATGATCTTCCTCCTGGGGTGGAACGCGATCAACAAAAACTTAAAAAAGAAGAAGTACACATATTATTTGTTTTGCTCTAGATAACTTATTAAAAATACCAACTTCAACTGGCAGTGTTATGTAGATTCACATATGCACCACCAATGCAGTCAGAGTAGCGAGTATGTAAAGGACCAATAAAACCTGCGAACAAAAACGGTTCCCCCATAATATCGTTACGAAATGCAAGCAATTTATGAGTTAAAACTTACGGTCTTTTTTGCGGATAGTTCTGCAATTCAGTTGCTCAAGACCGGCAAATAAAATATCCTTTAAAAAAACAACAATAATTATAACTTACATACTTACATATGTATATTTTTGTATGTATATATGTACATACATGCATACGTGTCCTTTGTACGAAAACTTGATTAATATTCTGGCGCAGGAATGAAAGCTAATAAACGAAAATATATCAGTCAATTATAAAATAATTGGATTTTGTTAGATATCTTACCACAATTTCCCCAATTAAATAATAAAACGTCACCGAATGAAAACAAAATAAATAGCCAAAATCGAATAAGTGTTGTCTTTTTATATTCTTTATGAAAATTATCTTTTCAGTGCTATCAAGGCGAATTCATTAAAGGTTTGGTAACTAAGCAGCTAGCTCCCTCACTTTTTGTCAAACGGCGGCTCCCTTAGCATCAAAACTGTGTTGCTTTTTAAAAATAAAAATAATAGTAACCTGAAAACTTTTTAATACCAAAAACTAACAGGCAACACTTTTTTTTTCTTTAGTTCGCGTAAACGGTAAGTTCAAATCCGGCTTTTGAAGACAGCCTTTTTTCTAATTACAAGACTGACCCCGTATCGTAAATATTTCATGTAAATGTGTATAAATGATGCGCTTTTCCATTGAATGCTTTTCGCACGCATATAAATTCGATGTGACGGAGTGGAAAGTTTTGTAATTTCTAGAAGGAATAAACCTATTAAATTTAAAATAATGTGACATAATGTTATAATCATCCAAGAACATGAATTTGTAAGAACTAAATTTTTGAGTTATGAAGTTTGTTTCATTTTTCTTATAATGTATAAAGACTCTCTTTCTTAAATTTCGAATTATTATGGTTTTCGCCGTCCAGGGGTTCGTCATAAAATTAAGAATAATCCTTATGTCAATGGTGTACATTAGGCCTCGGCCACGCAGTAAGCGTCTGAGCGGCTGAGCGGCAATTCTAAGCGACGTGTGGCCAAGCACTGAGCGGCTGCTCTTGAGCGATTAGTAGTTAAAATGCCGTTGTCAAAAGCAGTTTGCCGTATGTTATTGTCGGAAAATCGTTTTTATGTATGTATATAGATTACTTAAACGGGAAAAAAAAGAAGATTTGGTGTTCATCCTATTAACCAATTAAGATCAAAATTCGGTGAATTCAATCATTTATTTAAGAATCTTCGAAAATTTCCAAATATATTCTGGCAATACCTACGTGTGTCTGTAAAAACTTTTGACATGCTGCTTGAAAAAGTGCAACCTAGATTAATAAAACAAAGAAGTGCTATTTCTCCAGAGCAGAGACTGGTTTTAAATTTAAGGTATGCATTTTTATTATTATCTTTTTTAGTTTTCTTTTTGTTTTTTAAATTTGTTCATTGGCCTTAAGCTTCTCAAAAATAATCTTTTGGATGTCTCCTCTTACTTACAGTTTGTCCAATAGTGTAATTTTTTTCATGAACGGCAATAAGCTTTTGAAGAAATTAATATCGTCGCAGTCTACTTCCTTCTCCATATCCACTTTTAAAATTTTTATCCGTTCCTTTTCCAATTTTATAAATTCTGCATCCACATCCATGACTGAGCTCTTCCTCTTTTGTTTTTTTAATGTGGCAGATGTGCAAGGGGTGTCATTTAAGTCTTTTAATATCTCCTCTTACCAAATTTGTTAAGTTTAACCCAGCACAAGTATCCACATGATCCGACAAATTCCCCTCAGTTGGATCCGGCACAATAGTGTCTTTAGTAAATGCCACAGTCAAAGTGTGGCCATTTTATTTTAGTGGAGGTGGCTTCAGATCCAGACAATGGTCGTGGTATTTTTTGGAGGTTTTTACGATATGTGTCCTTTGTGTTATTTCACTTGTTTTGTGCTTCCAAGCCAAAAAAAAAAATAGTTATTAAACGATATTCAAAAGTGTATATATTTTTAGGTATCTTGCTACTGGCCATTCTTTCCGGGATGTGGCATTTGCTTTTCGTATGGGCAGAAGCACAGTAGTGCAATAGTTTCGGATACTTGTGTCATTATATGGAAAGAACTTGTGGATGAATATATGCCTGTTCCAACAACAGATCATCTTAAAAAAGTGATCAGCGAATACTATAGGCGTTGGAAGTTTTCTAACTGTTTTGGCAGTATTGATGGCAAACATTGCCAAATTAAATGTCCAGCAAGCTCTGGATCACATTATTTCAATTATTTGCATTATTTCTCAACTGTACTGCAAGCTGTAGCTGATGCTGACAAAAAAATTATTACAATATAGGTTGGAGGGAGAGGAAAACAAAGCGATGGCGGAACTTTTGCGGGATCTAAATTATTTACATTACTTGAAACTGAAAAGTTTAATGTACCTTCTCCACAAGCACTGCCAGAATCAAATATTGTGCTACCAAATTTTTTGATAGGTAATGAAGCTTATCTTTTAAATCCCTATTTGTTAAGACCGTACCCACGGAGGGATTTAAATGCACGAAGTGAACTTTTTAACGACCGGCTTTCAACGGCAAGAAAATGTATAGAATGTGCATTTGGAATCATGGGATCGAAATGGCGAT
This sequence comes from Philophylla caesio, assembly GCA_963971545.1. Taxonomy (NCBI): domain Eukaryota; kingdom Metazoa; phylum Arthropoda; class Insecta; order Diptera; family Tephritidae; genus Philophylla; species Philophylla caesio. Next base: position 32,330,970 of record OZ020608.1, on the reverse strand, counting down.
TTTTACAAAAAAATATAGAAACGAAACCGAGAACGGCGATAGATTTAATAAAATGTGCTTGTATATTGCACAATTATGTTAGAGAGTGCGATGGAGATAGTGATTTGGACTATATACAAGTAACATCAACAATGCAAAATGACGCAATACGAACTGTCAGCGCAGCACAACCCAGCTACCGTTATAAAGAAGCAGCCATACAGCGTTGGATGTTAGAAACAAAATAACGGAGTATTTTTTGATTTTTACACTAAAATATGTATTGCATGAAATTAAATAAAACTTACCTGTAATACCACAAATTTCACCAACTTCATTCCATAATTTATCAGTTATATTTTTATTTTTAAAATTAGGCAGTCTGTCTTGCCACAAATCTGGTCGCGATTGCACAGCCGAAATTAACATTTCTACCAAGGCGAATTGATTAAAGGTGGTGGCAAAGCGAATTCATCAAAATTTGTCAAATTAAGAATGTCATAATCGAAGAGAATTGAAGAATGGAAGTTATTGTTTGTTTTGTTGTCAGATGAAAGAAAATTTATTTTGGTAAGTTGAATTATGTGTACATATTTACATTTATTGATTAAAACTTAAAGATTCTTTGCAGCACGTGCATTCCTGTAGATCGTAGAAGCAATCTTTTAATACACATGGATTTCAAAACACATACTTAGGAGAACTTATATCCAACTCTCGGCGTTGTTCCAGGCGAGGCTGCAAATCAACATTTTCGTTAGTATGCGAAGAAGAGGGTCCTATTTCCGTGCTATATTAAAAATAGACATACATACCTGTAAACTTTTAAAAAGATAATAATTTTGTAAATTACCCAAACTGCCTAAATCTGATGTCATTTCTGGATTTGTAATCAGAAGCCGGCAAGCAGGTGCACACTGCAAAAGCCACCGTCTTTGCCAACAATTTGAACTTTCTTCCTCCACATTCCATGTCCATGCGTGAGAAGTGGTCGGAACAGACAAAATATTTTGTTTCAAGCTGCGTTCGGCAGGATCTCGACCACATCAGCCGCTCAGAATCGCTAATTGTAACCTTAAAAAATTGTCCTTTCCCGTTTTCTATTTTTTTTAGGCACACCGCGCACTTTCCCATTTTTTAATATTTTGAAATGTCTTTATTTTTGACAAAATTTCCCAAGTTTCGAAATCACGAGCTTCAAAATATGTAAACAAAATTCTTCATCATTACCTTTTACTGACATCCTTAATTTTATAAAATAAGAAGAACAAGCAAACAGCTGATTGATTACCACCACCTTATATGAATTCGCCTTGATTTCTACATTTATTTTGGACATGTTATCTCGCTCATTGCGTGGCCACTTCCATGTAATTTCATATGTTTTATTTTTTTTTTCCGCTCAGACGCTAAGCCGCTTACTGCGTGGCCGAGGCTTTAGGGTGGTCCTTATTTGTATGGAGAAAATTTTATCATCAGATTTCCAAAGTATCAACCCCTAAATCGATAGTAATATAGCCGAAGATATCACACAAAAAATTTTATCCCGATTGGAGATGGTTTAGGTGTGTCGCAGGGGGGTCAAAGTTGAAATTGCTCTATGGAGACACGAAAAATAAAAGTGATTTTTCTTTTTATCTAATACCCGAAATAGATAACACTATGGTATGAGATATCACATAGAAAATTTGGTTATGATTGGAAAAGCCTAAGGCGTGTCGCAGGGGGGGTGAAAGTCCAGATTAACCGATGGAGGCTCAAAAAATGTGAATAATTTGTTTTTATTCGTTCATTTTACATCATAATTAAACAATAAATTTCTAAATAACCAATGGTTCTGATAAAGATTGCTTTGTAGCGTTTGGGTATTTTTCTTTATAGTATTTGACTACCTGCAATATGTATTGTTTGTTCTCTTCATTTTTGGATAAGATTTTGTTGTACTCTTCTACAAGTTTAACTTCTCTCTCTGTCGTATCGTTTACGACTTTCAAATTTTTTAATCTATCAACAGCTTTAACATAATTTTCGTTTGTTGCCCAACAATTTGGGTCTGAATGAAGAAACTCTTTATTTATGCAAAACCTATCGAAAAAATCTAAGCTGCTTTTACTTACAAACTGATCTAGATCATTGGCAAATACTCTTTCTTCACTTCCTATTACAAAGTCATAATTTTTTCCTACAAAGTAATTGTCTTTTCCTAGAGCTGCAACCATTTTTTGCTTTGTTTCTTTTACATTTTTTTCATCAAATAGTGCCAAACAAACCGGTTTCCGGTGAGAGATACCATAAATGATTTTTGAACTTCGAGAACGTGGCTTCACCTATCACCTTGTCAAAGTTTTTGTATTCGTCAGCAGCTATGGATTTAGAGGCGTGAATCCAATTCTCTAAATAAATTTTAACTATACAAATGCATAAATCCCGAAGTGCTATTTCTAATTTTTTTTCCAAAATGTACTCTTCTCAAAAGATATATATGTATGTAATTTTAGAGTACAAATACCCTTTGCCATCCACCGAGCGTGGTGGAAGGCGCCTGGTGCTGAAAATGTATAGCTCTTTGGAGAACAACCAAGAAAAACAAGTGCAAGTTCTACAAATTCTTTATAGTCTTCACGAGGCTGTCTTGATACTAAAATGTGATGGAAGCTATCTACAAGCTCTTCTTTATTAGGTATTGCTGTTCTGACGAAGCCGTCCTCAATTCCAGCTTTGAAATTACGTTTGTCTAAATTGGACCAGGCGTCTCTAAAGTTTTTAAAAATCCCAACATTAGGTCCTTTTGAAAAGGATATTTTTGCTTCGAAAGCGCTGCGTAACACTATTTCGTATATATGGTGACGACACGGCAAATACAACAAGCTTTTTGTTCCAAGAAAACACAAGCTCCCTGTAACCTGCCCGTGTTCGACGCCGTTTTATCACAACATACCGCTTCAACTTTGTCGTGTACTTTCCACCTAACAAGTAAGTCGTATACTAGAGAAGCTTGTGCTTTTCCACTTCCGTTCGAAATTGCTGGAGCACCGAGTAGTTGTTCTCCATCTTCCCAGAATATAATTGCTGGAAGCCTGTCTACTTTCCCTGTTATATCTGTTGCAGGCAACAACTTCCCATCCCAGTGAACGGTAACTGACGTAATTGCTTTGGATTGAAACGATCGTTTTAGCTGCTTCATTATGTATCGGCGCTTTTGTAGACGACATCGTCAGATACTACTCCGGTTTACGGTTAGAATTTTTACATTTGCACCAAGGGCTTCGGATACTGCTATTAGTATTCTGACTGCATTTGTTTGCTCTCGTTTGTTTATTGCGACTTTTCGGCTTGATCGTTCTAGTGGGCAACTTACTTTACACTTATCACGAACTGATACTTCTAATTAAACTTTTCTGCCCTCTTTTGTTTTTTGGTTCATTTCGACTTGATATTTCTAGTGAGCAATTGCTTCCTCGATCAAAATCTTCATTTTCGCTTTCTTCAACGGCTTCTTCTAACGCAGTATTGAAATGATATTTGGAATTACATAATGTAAAAAGTAACAAAGAATGTTTATTACCTCCAGGCAAGTCTACATCGCAGCTTTTTTTAAGCACTTCTTTATTATTTCCGGTACAATTTTTTCTTGAAAATGTGCCCAAACGTCCTTTCTTCTTCTGATTGATAAGAAACTCCTTATCAGTTTGGTTGCTGATCATTTTCAATACTTTTTCGTGAGGTATATCAAATAAATTTTCCAATTCTTCGCAATTTTCGCTTTTTGGTGTGCAGAATGGCGTTTACTGCTTTTAAAAAGCGAACGCCATCTCATATATAACGCTTCTAACTTCGCAACACTATGATGTTTAGGCTTGAGAGGGATGCGTGCTTTTTGCCAAAACACTTCCGTCTCTTTTATCACAAGATATGCACTCTCGCGAACACTTAATTTTATTTTTCTAATATTGTAGAAAAAAACCCGTAACACTTGCCCATTAGAAGGCAACTTGGCACCCGTAATTTGGTTTTCGATGAGGCCCACTAAATAAATACTAATTTTTTGTCGCGATACCATATTGAAACGAAATATCAACTAAGGTTCTTGATCACTTGAAAACGTAATTTATTTTATGCAATTAATTTGCTTATAATATTGACAAAAAACCCATAAGTATATATAGCGAAGAAAAAGGGGTTATTGGCCTCTATAAATCAGTTTTACTTTTAACGGCACCAAAATCACTGTTGACCTGTGTTATGATTATAAATGAACGAAAATGAATTTATTGTTATTTTATTTATAACTTGAAAACTCAATAAAAACAAAATATTCACATGTTTTGAGCCTCCATCGGTTAATCTGGACTTTCACCCCCCTGCGACACGCCTTAGGCTTTTCCAATCATAACCAAATTTTGTATGTGATATCTCCGACCCTAGTGCTATCTATTTCGGGTATTAGATAAAAAGAAAAATCACTTTTATTTTTCGTGTCTCCATAGGGTAGTCTGAACTTTTACTCCCCTGCGACACCCCTTAGGCGTTTCCAATCGGGACCAGAATTTGCATCTGATATTTTCTACCATAGGGCTATCGAGTATTAGAAAAAAAGAAAAATCTCTTTTATTTTTTGAGTCTCCATAGAGCAATTTCAACTTTGACCCCCCTGCGACACACCTAAACCATCTTCAATCGGGATAAAATTTTTTGTGTGATATCTTCGACTATATTACTATCGATTTAGGGGTTGAGACTTTGGAAATCTGATGATAAAATTTTCTCCATACAAATAAGGACCACCCTAATGTACACTATTGGCATAATTTTTCACGAATTTGAATGTGCAATAACCCAAATAAAATATCTATTTGGTCCACTTCGGTTGGCACCTTCGCTAATTGAGAGAAAACCGATCGCTTTCTGCGAATAAAGGATTATTCTTAATAATATCATAACTCAAAAATTTAGTTCTTACAAATTCATGTTCTTCGATGATTATAACATTATGTCACATTATTTTAAATTGAATTAAACCTATTCCTTCTAGAAATTACAAAACATTCCACTCCGTCACATCGAATTTATATGCGTGCGAAAAGCATTCAATGGAAAAGCGCATCATTTATACACATTTACATGAAATATTTACGATACGGGGTCAGTCTTGTAATTAGAAAAAAGGCTGTCTTCAAAAGCCGGATTTGAACTTACCGTTTACGCGAACTAAAGAAAAAAAAAGTGTTGCCTGTTAGTTTTTGGTATTAAAAAGTTTTCAGGTTACTACTATTTTTATTTTTAAGAAGCAACACAGTTTTGGTGCTAAGGGAGCCGCCGTTTGACAAAAAGTGAGGGAGCTAGCTGCTTAGTTACCAAACCTTTAATAATTGAATCATGGTGTTGCCCTATCAACACCACCTTTAATGAATTCGCCTTGATAGCACTGAAAAGATAATTTTCATAAAGAATATAAAAAGACAACACTTATTCGATTTTGGCTATTTATTTTGTTTTCATTCGGTGACGTTTTATTATTTAATTGGGGAAATTGTGGTAAGATATCTAACAAAATCCAATTATTTTATAATTGACTGATATATTTTCGTTTATTAGCTTTCATTCCTGCGCCAGAATATTAATCTAGTTTTCGTACAAAGGACACGTATGCATGTATATATGTACATACATACAAAAATATACATATGTAAGTATGTAAGTTATAATTATTGTTGTTTTTTTAGAGGATATTTTATTTGCCGGTCTTGAGCAACTGAATTGCAGAACTATCCGCAAAAAAGACCGGGCTGCGATTTAGTTTAGCACCCCTCGAATTTAAAATCAATGGGGTGATTGCGGGGTAGAGGGGCACCTCCTGATTACAAATATATAGTTTTTAGCTGCCGGAGCCTTATAGTTTACGAGATATTAACACTTAAAGTTTATAAAATGCACACTATTATATTAGTTATTTCACTGAAAATTACACTATAAACACTTATCTACCGTTTGTAAAATGCAAATTATTAACATTCCCGAACCCGCACAATTAAGAAAATTAATATTTAAACGTTTTATTAATAAATATTAATTAAATAAAATTAAACTAATCGCGCCCTTGCATACACGCAAAATGGTTGACAATAACATTAGATGAGTGTGTTGCCATATCGGTCATGTGCATAAAAGAATAAGCAAAAAATAGTCATAGTCGCCTTTGATTGTACTCATTATATATTGATTTTTTGTGAAAATTTTTAATAAAAGAGCGCGCGATTTTTTATTAAAAATTTTCGCCTTACTGATTTTCATTACAACAATACTTTTCAACAAATATAAATTGACAATTTGTAAGAAAAAATCGCGCGATTGCAGAATTAGATATGGCAACACACTCATCTAATGTTTGTACCGACCATTTTGCGTGTATGCAATTAGGTGATTTTTATTTATTTAATATTTATTAATAAAACGATTAAATATTCATTTTCTTAATAGTGCGGGATCGGAAATGTTAATTATTTGCCTTTTACAGACGGTAGATAAGTGGTTATAGTGTAATTTTCAGTGAAATAACCAATATAATAGTGTGCATTTTATAAACTTTAAGTGTTAATATCTCGCAAACTATAAGGCTCCGGCAGCTAAAAACTATATATTTGTAATCAGGAGGTCCTCCTCTACCCCTTATCAATCCCTTTAATTTCAATTCGGGGGGTGCTAAACTAAAATTCTCCCAAAGACCGTAAGTTTTAACTCATAATTTGCTTGCATTTCGTAACGATATTATGGGGGAACCGTTTTTGTTCGCAGGTTTTATTGGTCCTTTACATACTCGCTACTCTGACTGCATTGGTGGTGCATATGTGAATCTACATAACACTGCCAGTTGAAGTTGGTATTTTTAATAAGTTATCTAGAGCAAAACAAATAATGTGTGTACTCCTTCTTTTTTAAGTTTTTGTTGATCGCGTTCCACCCCAGGAGGAAGATCATTATTAAAAAAATAAGAAGCATCAAACCAATTTCAAGTTATTACAATAATAAGTAGTAGCTATTTGGCTGTGCGATATAAGAACTTGTCCTTCTCAAGCATTCTCTCACATAAATTTCTGCGCAGTTTTTGTATGTTGCTTTGGATTTCAAAATAAGTCAGCGTTTTAAATAGGTTCCACCATTTATGTCGCCTCCGAATAGCAGCTGTATTTTATAAGATGCTTTTTCGTGGCAGAAATACATAATAAGCATAATCAACTAACAGTTGGTGTATGTTTAAAAATAATACCATACATGTTGTCATAAGAGTGCGAAAACAAGTGCAATCCCTCTTCTTCTTCGTAGTAAGAAAGCTAGACTTGCAAATGAGGCTTCGTTTACTGCGCTTGCGGCAGTGTCCGGGGGCACCTTGGCGAATTAAAATCGTGCCCACGTTCTATAGAAACCCTCATTGCATGTTCCCAACACATAAACGCCAGTAATGATATGGAAAAGTTTCTTTATTTTAAAACTCGGACTTGGGATAAAAAAAAGGTTAGAGCTTAACAAAATTTTTGGCTTGCCCTTTTAATACTCTTTCTGCTAACAGCTAAATTAATAAATTGAGGTAATAATATTTTGTATTGCCATTTAAGCACAACATTTTTTGCAAGTATTTTAAAAATAACATATTGTATTTTACCACTATTTGCAAACTTTCCTTACTCTGCTACTCCTAGTTTCACAAAAAGGGAACGACTATATGCAACCTTTGTGAAAGAGTGTCAAAACTCGCTTGTCAATATTGATCTAACCTTTTATTATTGAATCATGGTTTAGTATTACTGAGTATTCTTGAGTAAGTTGAAGTTTACTGTGATCGTAATGAAAACAATTGCCTATTAACTGTATCTAATTGGAACCTGTTATCTTTGTAACCAATAAAACTTTGCAAACGAAGTCAATTTTGAAAAATTAACTGTATATACATACATATGTATTATTATTATTATTATTTATTTCTTACAGCTCTTTAGAGCCTAATTCTTTACAATAGTGGTAGACTTAACCTAAATATTTAATAATATATATCTTAAGTCTAATAAGGTCATTTTATTGATCATTCATTAATGCAATTGGAATTTAAAAATACGGAACGGTAGTCAACGGAAAACAAATATTATAATAGATATTATAATATAATTAAGGGCATATGTGCATTACTTTATAATGGGATGGATTTACAATATTCAAACAATTTTCTTTTAAACTCTGTAATGGTCGTACATTGCTTCACAGTATTTGGTAACTCATCATAACATTTAAGACCTTTATAGTATAGATTACATTTATCAGATTCACTTTTTAGCATAGGTAACTTGAAATCATTTTTTTACGAGTATCTTTATTGTGTATATTAACGCCATACTTTAGGTTAGTGTTTAGGTAATCTGGTAAATTATTATCTATAATATTTTTGACAAATTTCATTGTGTAATAAAAGTGCTGTTGTTTAACACTTAGCCAATTAAGGGCTGACAGCATATCTCTAATTGGTGTGTCGTATCGTCTCCGAAGAATAAACCTCATTGCTTGATTTTGCTGTTTTTGCAGTTTATAAATCTGGCTGTCATTCATTATGAAAAAAATCGTGGGACAGTAATTGAGGAGCGGCTCGATGGTGGATCTATAGACCATGATTTTATATTTTCTTTTCATCAATTTTTACGCCCAAATATGTTATATATTGTACTCTTTCAATTTTTTGATGGTTTATATTAATGTTACTAAACTCGCCTATATCAAGATTTCTTCTGGATATGACCATATACTTGGTTTTATTAACATTTAATTTAAGCTTGTTTTCACAAAGCCAATTATAAATATCATTTAAATCATGTTGTAGTTTTGACATAATATCGGGAATATTGTCGCCACTGATCATGATTAACGTGTCATCCGCAAAAAGATTAATGTCACTGTACTTTACACAGGTCGAGATGTCATTTATATATATATTAAACAGTATAGGTGCCAGAACTGAACCTTGAGGCAGACCAACCGTTATAATTCTTTTTTCGGATACCGACGATGCAATCATAGTCTTTTGGGTACGATTCGTAATAAGACTTTCAAACCACTTTAGCTCTACATCGTGTATTCCTATTTTATTTAACTTCTGTAAAAGTAACTCTTGGTCTATAGTCTCAAAGGCTCGTTTGAGATCTAGAAAAACGGCAATTATGTATTTGCTTTTGCTTAGTTCTTCTTTCCAACGAGCTATCACCAAATTTAAAGCAGTCTCACAGGAGTTTTTTTCCCTAAATCCAGACTGTTGTGGTATCAGTATATTGTACGTTTCTAGGAAATTTACTAGTTGATTCTTTACCACGGTTTCTAGTATTTTTTCATCATTTGGCAGTGTATTAATTGGTCTCATTTCTTCCGCTCTGATTGTATTCATTACCTTCTGAATTGGCACTATAATTGACATTTTCCAGTGATCAGGAACTATACCATTCCTTAAACTTTCATTAATGAGTTGCTTGTAGAAATACCCTGTATATGTTATTGAGTCTTTTATTACTCCTTCTGATAGGAGCTTTTTTCCACCTATTTTATTCTTGAAACCGCTGACAATTTCGATCACTTCGTCGGTTGTGATTTCTTGGAATATAAATTTATGAGCACAATGCGATGTTAATGGAAGTCCATTATTACCAGATTCTATATTTGAGCTGATTTCAACAATACTGTCTATAAAATAATTATTTAGGGATTGCGCGATTTCTTTTTCAGTCGTGTAAACAGTATCATGAACAAATACTCTATTAATTGTATTTGTTTCTTTTGACATACTTATACAATTTTTTAAATGCTTCCACATTGATTTACTATCTCCAAGATTTGATGTTATTTTATGTTGCAAATATTTAGCCTTTTTAACTTTTACAAGCTGTTTGTACCTATGTTTAATTTGATTATACTCTGTCCAATCTCTTGTTTCTAATGCTATATTATAAACATTATATTTTTGTTTATTAAGGTGCGCTAACTCGTGATCGTACCACTTGTTTATTAGCTTAACGGTTATTTCTTTAGTGCATGTTAAAGCGTTCATTGAGATTGTCAAAACTTCAGTTAAGAATTTCGCTTTATTTTCAATACTTAACCTTGAAAAATCACTGTAATCGAATTGTCTTAGGAGATAGATAAGATTTTCATTTGAATAATTTTTCCAAGAAGTAATTATTTTCTTTGTTCTCATTTTATATATTTTTTTTAAATCAATTTTAAAGTGCAATGTTTCATGGTCAGAGATCCTATGCATTTCCATCCTTTGGCAAGAGATATTATTGCTATTAGTAAATAGTAAATCTATCATGGTTTCCGTCTGTTCTGTTTTTCTAGTATAAAAGTCTATCTTCTGAATCATTGAGAAAGATTGAAATAAATCTAACAGTTGTTTACTATAGGTAGTGTTTTTATATAGGTTTATATTAAAGTCTCCAATAAATATAGTGTTATCATCAAGATTAGTATTGTTTAAAATTTCAGTAAGGTAACTAATAAAGTCAGAATCGCTAGCATTCGGTGAATGATATATTACTCCTATTTGGTATTTTGGAGTAATATTTCCAATTTTTACGAGTAGACAACAAATGTTTTTATCACGAGAATAGTTAACGACAGTTTCGTATTTAATTGAATTATGCACATAAATTAAAACACCTCCTGTGTGTCTACTTTGCGAGTTGCATCTAACTAGGTTATATGTATCTATCTTTACTTCTTGGTTTGTAATATCTTCTGTCAGACATATCATGATTCAATTTTAAAAGGTTAGGTAAATAATGACATTCGAATTTTGACACTCCCTTATAAAGGGTTGTTTTACGAAGTGTGGAAAACGGGTTAGATTTTGGTACGCTTTTTTAAAAAGTAAATAATAAGTAGTAAAATGTTAGTGATTTTTTTCATTTAAAATTTCGAAGATATTTCATTTAAATTAAGAAATACAATAGCTACGTTTACAAAATTTAAATAATTATGCACTTCTTGGTAGATATTTTTTTTTTTAATTTTTACCTAGTCAATAAATTTTCAATCTATTCGTCCAATGAACTAAACGATTTTATGGTATAAGGAAAATATAAGTTATTTATATGATTTATTCCTTTTATTTATATACCAACGGTATCAGGGTTAATCTTAATATTGTGATGAACCACTGGACGGTGAAAAGACCAAAAATTTATTCCGATAAATAGTAAGTGATTTTATGGAGTTAATGTTGTAGGTAAACCACAATAATTCGAGATTTTAGAAAGAGAGTCTTTATATGTACATATATTAAAAGAAAAATAAATTAAACTTCATTACTTAATAATTTAGTTCTTACAAATTCTTTTTTTTTTGGCAATTGGATGATTATTATCTCACATTATTTTCAATTTATTTAAACCTATTCCTTCTAGAAATTACAAAGCTTTCCACGCTATCACGAATTTATATGCGCGTGAAAAGCGTTCAATGAAAAAGCCCCGTCAATTATACACATTTACATGAAATATTTACGAGAGGGGGCCAATCTTGTAATCAGAAATACTGCTGTCATTAAAATCCGGACTTAAACTTACCGCTTTCGCGCACATAAGAAACAAAAAGTGTTGCTTGTTAGTTTTTGGTATTGAAAAGTTTTGAGGTAACTACTATTATTATTTTTAAGAAGCAACACGGTTTTGATGCTAAGGGAGCCGTTTGACAGAAAGTGAGGGTGGGATGTATACACATGATTCAATAATTAAAGGTTTGGTAACTAAGCAGCTAGCTCCCTCACTTTTTGTCAAACGGCTCCCTTAGCATCCAAACCGTGTTGCCTTTTAAAAACAATAATAGTAATTACCTCAAAACTTTTCAATACCAAAAACTAACAAGCAACTCTTTTTGTTTCTTATGTGCGCGTAAACGGCAGGTTTACGTCCGGCTTTTAAAGACAGCCTTTTTCAAATTACAAGACTGACCCCGTATCGTAAATATTTCATGTAAATGTGTAGAAATGAGGCGCTTTTCCATTCGCACGCATATTCGTTCGATGCGACTGTTTTTCGCAGTATGATACTGTATTTTCTACAAAATCATGTTATGATACTTCAGAATTTATTTTTATTTTAATAAACATTTTCATTTTTCCATTTTTAAAAATGATTATTGTTAATCCTAATTGTCGAGAGAAGAATGGCAACACTTATCGAATACGATTTTTCAAATATATGTAGTGGTTAATGGCATCCATAAACAAACGAGATCAATATGTGCACATACATACATAAATAGTGTGCAACCGGTAACACACATTTTTCTCATAAGTTGCCATTCATTTTTTGCGCGCAAAATGACGATATTTTTTTATTCAAAAACTACGCGAAAAATATCCGTTTCTTGTCAAATCTGAAAGTGAAAGAGATGTTTTTTGCACAAAATGCATCGCAACGTTTTCCATATTGTACGCCAAATTAAAACAAAAAAACACGAGGATGCACTTTTTGCAGCTGCTGTAATACATCTATAACGTCCCAATTCCTATCGGCATTAGACAAACATTTGGCTGCTATGGAAGGTGTTTGGGCCTATCACGTGATTAGCTGTAATCACAGCTTTCGCTCTTCAGATTGTTTGATGGACATATTTAAATCATGCTTTCAAATTAAGAAGTTTTCATGTTCGCACAAGAAATGTCAAGATATAGTGACAAATATTTTTGCGCCACATGCGCAAGAATTGCTTAAACAGGATTTAAAATTGTGCAATTATGTCTCAATATATACAGATGCATCGAATCATGGAAACATTAAGCTTTTTCCTGTACTCGTGCGATATTTCATCCCTTTAAAAGGTTTTCAGGTTAAAGTCTTAAACACAACGAGAGAAAATGGCAAAAATTCCACAATAATATCTGATCTTATAAAGAGTAAGTACGATATGTTGGAGAAAATAGTTTGTTTTTGTGGTGATAATGCGGAAGTTAATTTTGGTGGAGAAACCCGAGGAGGCCAAAATAATGTTTTTCACCGATTGAAGCAGTGTCTTTCACATTTGATTGGTGTCGGCTGTGTCGCGCGCGTAACACACAATGCGCTCAAATACGCATCTGAAGAAAAAGCTTTTGACGTGGAGTGGGCTGTTGTCAAATATATTCTCATTTTTATATTAATATGGTGCGTGCAGCAGAAATGGAATATGACAAACTACTCGGATACGCAAAAACTCGATTTTAGGCACTTGGGCCAGCTACCAAGCGTATTTAAAAAATATTTGATGCATTGAAAATTTATTTTTGTTCGCTGGAAAGAGGAGAAAAAAAGCTGAAGGAGTTTTTTAACTGTCCATCGTCCAAGCTTTGGTTGCTATTTGTACTCGAACAGGTAAAACATTTAGAGAATAATGACATTTTCACTTTATTAAATTTTATACTAATTTTTCAGTCTGAATTATTCGCTCAATATGTGCTAAAAATTGATGGTGATGATATCACTGCAATTGAGGTTGCAAATTCTAAACACTAAAAATGCGACAAGAAGATGTCTTTTTATCTCCACGTAAAGCTGAAGAAAAAACAAAACTCCTCGATCAACATTACAATTCAAACGAAATCAATGCCACTTGCAACGATTTTTTTGGTAAAAGTGTTGCCTTTATATATTTATATATGAAACTTATTTAAAATCTTATTTTGAAGACAATGCTTTATCATATTTCAATATTTGGACGTCGCCATTTGAGCCTCTGAAACTGTTTGGGTGGATGAGACTTACCGAAACTCCCAAATGGGTTAATGTTCAAGCGGTAATGGAAAAACTGACGGACATTCAGTTATGTGAAGAATTATTGTACTAGCGATAAAATAAAGCAATGGAAGGAAGACCATATTGCTGTTGTGAATCGTTGGGTTGAAATATTCCAACACCTCGATAAAACCGACTGTACATTTAAAGAAATTTTAATGGTAGTTGAGTACGCCTTATGCTTGCCAGGCACTACAGCGTCAGTAGAACGTGTGTTCTCAGCAGTAAATAAAACATGGACATCAGATAAAACACAGCTAGATGTCGCAACATTCGCAGCAATTTTGTGCGTGAAATGCTATTTAAAGTTTCAATGTGTAAATTTTTACCAGAACTATTACGAAAAATTGCAAAGAGAGAAAAATACACAAATAATAATAACAGTAGTTTAGACATTTCTACCGAAAATATTTAAAGTATTTTTCATATACATATATTAATTAAATATTGAGATAAATATACTGTGTTTCATACTGTTTTTTGCAATTCAAATACTGTTTTTTCATTGTTTTTCTGTAAAATATACGGTTTTTTGATGAAAAATAGATACGCACGTTAGCTTTAGATGATCAATGGAAATTATTTGCCGTTTAGTTCATGGGGCAAATAAATTTTCAATTTCAATTGTCAATTTATTTGCTGGTCAAAAATTAAGAAAAAAATTTACCAATAAGTACATAATTATGTTTTGTAAGCGTAGCTATTGATTTCTTAATTCAAATGAAATACCTTCGAAATTTCTGGTTAAAAAAATCAATAACATTTTATTACTCATTATTTACTTTTGAAGAAAGGGAAAAAAAATTCTAACCCGTTTTCCATACTACGTAAAACAACCTGGCAAATTAGCCAGAACCCAATTGGATCAATCGGAAAAAAGGAATAAAACCAAGAGTTTAATATTTAAACCTTTATTTTTGTGTCGTAATACAAGATGAGGACGTACTTGCGTGCCGATGCGTTGTCGTTGAGTGCTGATCGATAATGCCCTTTTACTAATTTTAATGTGCATTGCTTAAAGGCTACTTGACTCCACCGCTATGCTGTTATTGTTGATAGGCAGATAACAGCAAGCATATCATGCGAAGACGACGAGAGGGGACTCAGGGCCGTTGTTTTATGAATATTTGTTGCTACTGCAGATGTACATATGTACTAAAATTGAGCTATGCCCATAGCATGACGATTATAAGCAATTACGAGAGATGAGAAAACAAGCGATTGGCGAGCGAAGCGAAAAATGGTGTGAATACGAAAAATACGAAAATAGGCAGAGCGATGGGTGTAGATGATGATCCAACAAATTCGATTAAGAGAACGATGAACAACAATTGTTAAGCAAATAATATCAGAAAGCTAATAGCGTGATATGTCGAAATATGGTCGATGCGAAGAAAATTATGTAGGCACAGAGTCCAGTTCTTACCACAACCCTTTATAAGGGAGTGTTAAAATTCGAGTGTCATTATTTACCTAATCTTTTATAATTGAATCCAAGGCGATTTTATTAAAGGTGGTATATTCCATATATAAGTAAAAATTACATGTATTTTGTTTTTGCTTTTTGTGGTGAAAATGTGAGAGAAACATACATACATACATATGTATGTATATAGCCAACCAAAGCGAAAACAACAATAAACAAACGAAATTTCATTTTTGAATTAGCAAAATGACAATGTACGGTCAAAATTATAGTTATTAACATATAAAATAATAATTTTAAATAATTTAAACATATTTCACACGGTATAAAAGAGCAACGCAGATGTTAAGCAGCGGTTGATTTAATTCGGCGGCTGACAAAAACTCGCTGTTTTGGGTAATTATACTTTGTCTTATTGGTTGCAGAGAAATTAAGTGTAATATTGTTTAATTTAATAACATTACGCTAAATTTTCCCTCAGTGTCTTCGCGTCTCGGCCTTGGGCATTTGTTGAACGAAAGATGGAAATGTAAATCCTGTAAACAAACCGCTAATCATATGAAATGACGGACCTTCGTCAAATTGCCTGCTAATTTTGCATAGGCATTAGCCTAATGGCAAACAGGGCAACGACTTAACCATTTATTAAATGTTTTTTATTGAAACTCTTCTTAGGTTATATGTACATATATGATTATCTTTTATTGAATTAGAGAATAACACATATGCATACTAATCTCATCCATATTAATAAATTATTAATTAATAAGTTTATCGCTATTCAAAATAAGCTCAAAAAAGGTTTTTTTTTATTTTGGTAGATTAGATATAATGATTTGTGCATATGCCCGGCTATTAACATATTTAGTTTCAATACTTATATTAACGATTCGTGTATATACATACATATTTACATATTTAATAATTATATTAACGATTTATAATAATAACAAAGCTATTAAAAAAGGATACAGCGTGAACATAAGTGTCGTTTAAAACGTAAACATTATCAGAATTTACACGGGAGCGAGAACGCTTCGATTGTGTCAAAGAACGATACATGTAGTAGCGTTGTGAGCGTAGACGATGTGGGCTTGAGCGATGTTTCTCGGTACTACGGTAACAAAAGTTTAAAAATATTACAAAACTAGATAAATAGATAAATAGATACCGATTAGTTTATTTTTAAAATTTTAAGACTAAAACAATAACAAATAATAAACACTGATAAGTTTATTGTTACATCTTCAGTGATTTACAGATTTATCTTCAAGAACTTTTTATAGCCCATAATTCTCTCTTTAGCCTTTTTAACCTTTAAGCGCTGATTTAAATTTCGTATACGAAAAAATATTCTGCATTTAAAATGACTTTACTTCATCAGTTTACAAGTGAGCGGTACTCACTGCACTTGTCACTGCACTTATTTACTGGAACCACTCACCACTTTTTACACCACTTTTAATTTACAAAAAAAGGAAATTGTAAAATATTAAAAAAGGAAATTAAAATTTAGGTTTAAATTCCCAAGCTTTGTTAAAATTAAAGATTACGATCGGGGGGGCACGTCCGTTCGCTTTTATGTTTCGCAAAATTGTCTTGTCATATGTTTACATGTATATTTGTGTGTGGGTCTGATATAATGTAAGTGTGAAATGTATAAGTGTAATAGTGTTTTGTGTCAGCGAGCAACCGCGTTGCCAAGCGGCTCATTTAGCCATCCCGGCCCCCCTAGGCGAAGTTTCAGCCCAGCAAGCGTTGTAACTGTTGGAGCGTCGCTACGACGCTACTGAGCCGGACTGGGCGGTGATTGCGATGCCAGGTGTTGCGAACGCTTGGCGTTAGTTGGCGCCTGTTGCGGTGGTGGTGCGCGATTTGTTGCCGTCGGTGTCGTGAAGTGGTAGGTGGTTGCGGTCTTTGCCGCACGTTGTTGCGCGGAGTCGCGCGCTTTGGTGCCACACGTTGTTGTTGTTGTTGTAGCAGTGTCACACGTCGACTGGTGTGTAGCAGCGTATGGTGCGGCCTGTCACACAATCGACAGGTCACCTCGGAGGTGCACGCTCTTGTGGCATGCGACCGCGCCAAGCAGTTCAAGCAAAACCCATGTGCTTGTGCTACCTGCTGTCGCTGTGAATGCTGCATGCAGTTTTTGAAAGCGAGTATCAGAGTGCGGAGTTCGTGGTTTCCTTCTGGCCAACCGTTTAATTGTTATGCTGTTGTTTTATATGTGATTTTAGCGGTTTAATGCGGTGAATTATCGGAATGTGCGGTATCGATATTACTAGCGTTAGGTAGGAAACAGAGTTTAACGAGCGATCGAGTAAGTTTGCCGCTTTGGGTACGTAGGTCAACTACTCTAATATGACCGTCAGAGCCGAGATGTACATTTTCTATGCGACCGAGTCGCCATTCGGTAGGATGGAGGCATTCGTCATGAATTAGGATGCATTCTCCAATTTTTGAGGCTTCTTGAGCAGTTTTCCACCGATATATTTTAAGGAGGTCTTTAATATATTCTTCTTTCCATCGACGACTGAATTCATGATGGAGAATTTTAATTCGTTCCCATCTAATTAAAAGTGACAGAGACTACGTTTCTGGCTCGGGGATGGCCAGAAGTGGCGCGCCTCTGAGGAAATGCCCAGGAGTGAGGGCTGTAAAATTGGAGGGATCTTGCGAGAGTGTGGAGAGGGGCCGTGAGTTTAGAACGTTTGCAGGGGAATAATCTCCTTTTTGAAGAATTTATATCTCCGTTTGTGTGCCGATTGTTTGTAAATTGGAACTATTCCACCAATCGGAGTGGTATTGGGATATTGGCTTGTGTCATAATTGGCGCAAGCCATCCTGCGAGCCGAAAAGTTTTGCAACCGCCATATTTATGTGTTGTTTGTATTAATTGAATGTTGTTTTTGTTTTTCCTACTAATATTGTATGAAGCACCGTTTTTTTTTTCACTGTTTGCACCTTTTGGCTTATACAAATTGAGCCTTTTTTTTGTTTAATTTAATATTTTTTAAGGTGCCTTTCTTTTTGGCGCAGAAGGACCATTTACAAGTGAGCGCTACTCACTGCACTTGTCACTGCACTTATTTACTGGAACCATTCACCACTTTTTACACCACTTTTTATTTACAATAAAAGGAAATTAAAATTAAGGTTTAAATTCACAAGCTTTATTAAAATTAAAGATTACGATCGGGGGGACACGTCCGTTCGCTTTTATGTTTCGCAAAATTGTCTTGTCATATGTTTACATGTATATTTGTGTTTGGGTCTGATATAATGTAAGTGTGAAATGTATAAGTGTAATAGTGTTTTTGTGTCAGCGAGCAACCGCGTTGCCAAGCGGCTCATTTAGCCAATCAGATAGATCCACTTCTGAACTTTTTTCGACCAATCTCTGATGGATGTTCTTACGGTGAGCTATATCCAAGGCGTTGAGGTTGTGGAATATAGTCTCGAGTTTTTTCACGCTATTTAAAAAATTTGACGAGGGTTTGTGAAGGAACCTTTTCGAAACTTGATCTACCCAAGTAAAAGCACTGTTAGAGCTGCAGCATTCTTCGAGATTCAGCTTCTTAATAATATAGCCGGAGATATATTCTAATCCGTCTTCTTGTAAAATTCCAAAGTCCTCTGGATGGGACGTAATGAATGACTCGATTTTACTGTCCATTTCTCCACCAGCTGTGATTTCATCGGTAGCCTCGTCGTCAACAGGAAGTTCATTGGTGAATATCGTGCTATCTTTTGCGCTTGAGGATGTATGAATTGTCTGCGTTTCCTTACAACTAATGAATAACACCGTCTTAATGCGTTAGCAGTAGTGTTCGAGAACAACTTTGCCGCAAGTTTAACTTTTTGGAGCCCTGAAAATTTGTTTATACATAATGAGCTTATGATAATATAGTTAACATACCTATGTACATATGCCCTTCACTGAAAGGTGCTCTTCACTAACTTTAAACGCTATCGAAACATCTGACTTAGCCGTATGTTTCAACAAATCACAAATCGATCTTGCTGCTTAAGACGTAGTCTCCTCGCTGATCGTAAGTTTCGAATACCTTCATTTCGTCGAATGCGAGAACACATACTTTATCATCGTAACAAAGATCAGACATGTGTTTCATACATTCGATCGATGCAGTCAGTAGTCCCTCGCTTACGATGATTTTTCGGTACCAACACTGCAACGTGGATACGTGGGGAAGCGGAAACCCTTTAGCATACAAGTGATTGTCGGGCTATGATAGTTGTCGGTCGGGCTATGATAGTTGTGTTTTTGTGTAGTGATTGGAATATAAAATAACTCTCAATGATTTTTTTCTAAAAAAATTATATTTGAATGCGTTTTTTTTGCATTTTTCTGTGCATGTGTCCATATGGCAACGCCAGGCAGGTTAGGCCACTGGTATACGTTGAATTTGTTGGTTGTGTTTTATTACCTTACTAATGCTTTTTTTCTAATTTTAACTTTTTAAAGACCTCTAACGTTGCAAGAAGCTTTGGATTTTTTAGAGGAATTGTGTTCTGATGATGAAAACGATGTTCTTACTAATATCCAGGCACTCTACATCGAGCCACCTTATCAGGATGGGGATGTAAGTGGGGAAGATGATGGCGAGGATGAAGGTGGAGTTCCGGACAATGTATGCCCAGCACAACTTAAAGCCGGATGTGAAATTGTATTTGAAAATAGTACGCGAATGAAAACTAACGATTATAATCTAGAGGATGTCGATGACGAGGAACTTTATGACGATACTTTAGACGATTGTTTGCCGAGCTCGTCCAAGAAAATTTGTCGCCCAATTCAATCAAATACTGGAGTACCACTTCCACCAGCTAACAAAGACAGCAAATATACTTGGCAAACCGCTAATTCATTACCAGTCCTTCCCATATTCCCTGAAACAAATTTCGAAGATTGTCGGGATCTTAGACCTCATCAACTTTTTGAGAAATTTTTCAGCGATGACTTGCTTGAACATATATGCAAATGTTCGAATTTGTACGCTACGTATCATCAGAAACGATACGAAGAACTTACTATAGATGGTAATGACGATGTAATCTCTATTTTGATTTTATGATATTTATATTTAACACTAAATTTTTCAGAGTTACGTGTGTTCATCGCAATTTTAATAGTAACTGGCTACACTTCTACAGGAGCCTTTAGAGACATGTGGAGCTGCGATGATGACGTTCAAAACGTTATGGTCTTCAATGCTATGCGAAGGAACCACTTTGAGGAAATCAACTATATGCTGCACTTCGAGTCCGCATTGCACGAACCGTCTGCTAGTTCTGATAGGTTTGACACTCTTTGGAAGCTACGCCCACTGACTGACCATATAAAGGCCAAAATGACTGAAAACTTTCACCCAGAACAAAATCTCTTATATGACGAAAGTATGATTGCATATTTCGGTCGCCATGGATGTAAACAGTTCATAAAAGGAAAGCCAATTCGTTTCGGATACAAAGCTTGGTCTCTTTGCACTCCTAGAGGATATATGATCAATTTTGAAATATACCAAGGTAAGAATCCGAGGGTGAATCCTAAATATGAAGAACGCTTTGGCACTTGCGCAGCTCCACTCTTGTGTATGATTGACGAATTTTCGGAAGAGGTGCAAGAACTTCCGTTATCCTTTTACTTTGACAATCTTTTCACTGGAATACCATTGATGATTTATTTGAAAAAAAGAGGTTTCCAGGCTACCGGTACAATTCGAGAAAACCGAATTCCAAAAAGTTGTCCTATTCCACATAAGAAGGATTTGCGTAAACAGCAAAGAGGATATTACGAAAGCGTGGAAATCAAAGAAGAGTCAATTTATCTGACTAAATGGGTAGATAACTCGGTAGTCTGCCTTGCATCGATATGTTTTAGTGGCGAACCAAAATCCACAGCATCTCGCTACAGTAGAGAATTGCGTAGGAAAATACCAGTTCCACGTCCGTGCGTTGTAACTCAATACAACAAATTTATGTCGGGTGTGGATCGATTTGACCAAAATGTTGCAGGCCACCGCATAAGCTTTAGAGGAAAAAAATGGTGGCATTCCATTTTTACTTGGCTTATTGATGCAAGCTTGCAAAACAGCTGGCTTCTTTATAGATCCGCTAATGAAAATAAGTCATTTAAAGATTTTAAGAGAGAAGTAGCCATTTACTACTGCAAGCACTACGGCGTCGAACCGAAAAAGTTCCAAAAATCGTCAAATAAACGAATTGAATCCGTAACGAATGTCCTGCGCTATGACAGGACTGATCACCTTGTGGTTCCAATTGGAAATAAGAGGCGATGTGCAGGTGATGTATGCAAGTCCATCGTGCGAACAGCCTGCAAAAAATGCGAGTTTGGACTTTGTTTGCCTTGCTTCAAAGCATATCATACAAAAATGTGAAAAACCAGGGTTTTTCAATAAAATTTTGTATCATCTCAATGATATTTAATAAAATGAATTCATTATTTTTGATTTTTTAATGATATATAATAAAGTGAATTGAAAATTTTTGTTTTGAAGTTTGATTTTTGGGGGTTGCGGAATGATTTTCTACATATGTATATGTAAACCAGTGGGCTAGCTTACCTAGCGTTGCCATATGGCAACAGGACATTTCAAGGACCCTGGGTCCAGGACATAAAATCTAATGCTACAGTTTTTTTAGTTTACCCAAAAGGATACCGCAAAAAAAAAATCTGGTTTGGTGAAAAATCGTTCCAATATACATAAGTACATCGACAAAAACAAAAGAACAAAGAAACTGTTTTCATTTAAAAAAAGAAATTTTATATTTTATTTCAGAAATAGCAAATGAAGTAATCAAAGCAATAGAGCCATTACTTTTGAGGTTGAATAATGAGAAAAGAAAAAAACGAAAACAAAGCGCCTCATTACGCCTGCAGAACCCTTTAAGCGAATGGAAGACTTCTTAACTTTTGAAAAATCTCTGCAAGAGAATGATGAAATGTTTGCCTCATTTGTAAGTACTTAGTTATATGTGCAATAGTTTCTTGTAGATATACATATGTATGTATGTATATAATTATTTATGTATGATTTCTTTTTATTTTTTGATTCAGGAGACGGAATTGTCAGTGGTTGCTAAAGCACCAAACTATGTCAGAAACTGTTGGAGAAAGATTTTAGTAGATGAAGTGGCAGAACAGTTGTGCTGGAAAGGGACTGAAGCAAAAAAAAGTGTACGCAATCTTAGTACAACAAAAGCAATTCGAAGTAAAAATAAAGAAAATATGTTAATATATAAAAATAATAATTAAAATTTAATATTTTACAGATGCGGCTATTTTATGCGGTATCGGTGAAGATCAACTCATAAAAGATACTAGAACTTTCTTCCAATTTGCAAAACAACGCATCAAACTACGTGCAAGCTACACAGGGCACGAAAAAAATTTAAAATAAACATGCTTCAATCAATAGTTTATAATACATAAATATTTTGTATTGTAATGTAAAATTTTTATTTTGTAATGTTATTTTCAATTATGGTAGCCAGTTACGCTTGCGCTGTCAGTACATGTGCTGAATAATTTCTTTTGTGAAGAATTAATAAGAAAAATGTTGAATTGAAAATATCATATTTTACATTAAAATATCATTTTGTATCGTTATAAATATGTACATTAAAATGTGTTTCATTTTTAATGTAAAAACTGGACGACTTTTGTAAAAATGTTATTTTTACGGCTGTTTATTGCAATATTTTCTTTTAGTGTACAATTATTTGTAAAAGCTTACAAATATATTGCACAAGTAATATTGTAATACAATTGTTTTTTAAAGCTTAAGGAAATCTTTCACGAGTAATATTATTACAAGGGTTCCGTTTCGATTTTTATACAATTACTGGGGTAGTATTTTTTAATAGATTTTCAAGTATTTTTCAAGCTTAACGCTTATATAAGTAAGCTTTTTTTAATATTGTCCTCAAGTCATTTGGTCTATTGGGTAATTGAATCATGATATATACATACATGTATACATACATACATATATGTACACATACATATGTGATATTCTTTTTCCTACTCTCACCTGAAACCCGGGGTCTTTTTCTTTCAAAATGAGCTCTGATACGGAAATCGACAGTGATGAAATTTCGGAAAATTTAGTTTTTGAAAATTTATTGAAAAATGCAAGTGTTTTCTTCGAGAAAGAATGTACTCCTTTTACAAAAACTAAAATAAAAGAAGCCCTGGAGTCTCTAACGCTAGTGTATAATTTAGAGACCAAACAACAATTAAGCACGAAGCTGAAAGAGGCAACTGACAGAAATAGAACAGGCAATAAAAAAATCGCGCTAAAAGGCTTGGATAAGCAATTTTTGGAACTGTGGAATGGGCGAGAAAAAAAACCCGTGCTTTCCAAAATTTCATGTAAGTGAAATAGAAATTAAACAAATTTTGGCATACATATTGTGTACGAGTATATAAGTACATATTTCCAAAAAAGTTTTTTAGTGACAGAATTATACAATTTATTTAATTTAAATAAATTTTTTTCATATTCAGGCGCAATTCAGCAGGAACGGCTTTGCAAAGTTCAATGGACGTTTATGAAAATTCTAGCAATGATGTAAGTAGCTGTATCCACTAATGTAATAAAAAATGTTGAATTTACTGTTGTAAGTGCGGAGGAATTAAGAAGGATTGCGATAATTTCTAAAATTAAAGCTAGACGGTGCCAAGAGCGAGCAGGTTTAGCTCCGGAGAGAGCAGCAATTGCTCAATAGAATTAACACTTTAGCAGAAAGAAACAATTAGAAAAGCAAAGGCGAATGAAAATATAAAAGCAACTGGTGCTGCAACCGATAATGTTCATTGCTTATATTCATATGCTGAATTATAAATCGTAAAATATTATGCATTTTATTATAATAAAATACACATTCATCTCAATTTGTATTATTGCATTAGTAGGCTGGATCTTTGTGCTATGAGGCAATACTTATTTGCAAGCTAGGAGCATAACTCCCCTGGAAATGTGTTCTACAAAATTTTTAATCGGTTATAATTATGCGACTGGGTGTAGTTGTCTTGCTGTTGCGAGCTTCACCACGCCGCCGAATATCTAATGGATTTTCTTCCGGTAGCAAACTAACTTGGTTTGACTCTACAAGAATATCGTCGAAATCTGTAAATTCATCAACATCATTTAAATGTTTTGCAACAAAACATATTCTGGAATGTAACATTGGAAATCACCGTTTTAACTGGCCGAAACATTTTTAATTTTTAACACGATCCGAGGAATGTAATTTGTTAAAAATTTACGTGACGTGAACTGAAAGATTGATTACAACCAACTACACTTCCTACACTCAACCGAAACCCGGGGTCCGTCAAACTTCTTAGAAAAATGTCCCCTTTATTCGTTAGAGCGCCACCTCTGGTTTCAGTTTAAGTACCGAGAAAATGGTCAGCCATCCATTGCACGTTTTCTTTACTGAATCTATGACCTCTGGTTTCGGTATAAGAACCGAGAAAATGGTCAGCCATCCATTGCACGTTTTCTTTACTGAATCTATGGCAAAAATAGGTTATTACCTCATATATTTATCAAAACCTTATACAGTGCTTTATCTTATAAACTAAGATACCTACATACATATGTACATATGCACCTGTAAATTTTTTTATATAAAATTCCGCTGTCTTTCTTTCTTTTAATATAAACTTTTCGAGCGCGATTGACCTCCATATTCTATAAATTTTTAAAATTAATGAAACCTACCCAAGTACATGCTCAAGTATTTATAAGCTGCAAATAGATCAACTTATAAATACGAGGGAATGCTAGAGTATTTTCTAGTATCTTCTAAACAATACTCGAAATAGATGCTAGTTTGGTCGAGTACGTGCTATAATGTTTCAAAGATGCAGCAACATTTTGATTTTTGATTTGTAGTACTGTTAAGTATTGTTTAGAAAGTACTAAGAAATGCTCTAGCATACTCTAGCATGAGCGTGTTCAAGATTTTATTCATACGGGCCAATATCTTTTGTTGTTGGCTGCACAAGACCTTTCCAAGCATACACGATTACATTGGGCAAAATTATGCTTTTTTCGTCTATGCTAAGTAATATTAACAATTTTTTACTATCATAGGAACGTTCCCAAACGTTTTGCGAAGTTGACTGTGAAGTGAATGGTGATGAGCTTTTTAAGAGCAATTTTAGAATGAAAGTAAACACGTTCCTTGAGCTCTGTCAAAGTTGAAGGGTGCTAGAAAAAACTGATACAACTCTACGAAAAGCCATCACTTTACACAAACGGGTAGCCATTGCCTCCTATGCATTGGCATCATCGGCAGAGTATCGCACTTTAGGGAACTTGCAGGACAAGATCCATAAACGAGGCAAAAACAAGCGGAATTAGTACACGGATTCAAAACTATTGGATTTCCTTAGCGCATAGGAGCAATTGGTGAGATAGATTTTCCTCTTTGGCCCTTGCTTATGTACATATGTATATGTATATCAGTAACTTTTTTATTAAATCTTGCAGACATAAGAATGAAAACCTTTGTTTTAATAGATATTTAACAAGCATTTTTCTACTCGATACTTTTTACTGCGCTCCAAGTAGGTATCGAAAGCAAAGTATTTACTTGTATCGCAATTTGATTTAGAATGAAGTCCTGTAAAACAATAGGATTTTTAGCAACACCATCGAGAGTTAATTATGCGCAAAAACGTATCTGTTGTCCCTATATATTCTTTGAAAAGAAAAACATTAGAGAAATAGGAAGATATTCGTACTTCGTTTTCACAGCTATATAAGCAAGTCCGTTTATACTTATCAGTGGTTGCGTCATCTGTCCCCTTCGAGAGACTTTTCTCAAAAACAAGTACAACTATCTCAAAATCACAAAACCGCACTGCAGTAATGTTTTTGAAGGCGACTCACAACCAGTTGGTATACTGACGCCATGACAACTCCAGAAAATATTTTTAAAGTTGTTCTATTATTATTGAAAGATGTTTGAATAAAGACAAAATACTTCAATGAAATAATTGGTGTAACTATTTTTACCCCTCAGGGTATCTTCCGAGAATACTGACGGTACACGACATTGCGCCCGTTGATAAGAGCGGTCAATATCCTATACATTTTGGCCCGACTTAGCTCCTAGCGATAGTTATATACATATTTCCTAATAAAAAACATAACTTTGTGGGGAAAACATTTAAGCGATGAAAAAGTGGAGAAGTGAAGAGCTCAGTTTCCGAATCTGACTCCGATAAATCCCATTACGGGAAACTCACTCCCATAACATCTCCAATGTTTACATACTTACTTACAGTGAGACACAGTGAAAGTGAGCCACCTCTTATTCAAAAATACATATATGTATATATGATTGCTAACTTAAAACCTTTGTGGGACCCTTTAATTTTTGCTTAGTTTGTAAGGCGAGCCTGTTTATACTATCCAACTGTGAATTGTTGTTTTTGTAGTCAATAACAGTTCTAAAAGCTTCTAGAAGCAACAAAAAGCGCGTAAATGCGCATCACAGTCAAAGTGAGCCACGCAATTTTGTGGTTGTTGAAATAGTGGTAATTTTTATACCCAAACGCACGTGTACACTAGGGTATATTAACTTTGTTCCCGTAACGGTTGTTTGTAACAGCCAAAAGGAATGGAGGTCGATCTGAATGAAAAGAGGAATCGATTTTGCCCTGATTGTCTGTCCGTCCGTGCATACGATAATTTAAGTAAAAATTAAGGTATCTTAATGAAAAATGCAAAAACTTCGTTATTTCAGTATCCATTGGAGCAAAAAGGGTAAAAATTGATATTTAGAGCACTTTTAAACAACGAAATTGTATTTTTTTTTGAAATCTTGAAAAATTGGCGGTGCCACGCCCGGTTATGTTAAAATGCCTGTATCTCAATAACAGTATTAGGTATCGTCACTAAATTTGGTACACATATTGTCCTTGACATCACTAAGCAAATTGTTGAAAATTTTTGAAATCGGACTCCAACCACGCCCACATCCCATCGAACGAAATTTTTGGAAAATGGAAAAAACTTTGTTAATTCAGTATCTATTAGAGCAAAATAACTAAAAAAAAATTGACAAGGGATGACGGAAATTCGTTCCAAAATACAGCGTATAATTACCCTGTCGGAAACCACAACAACCAAAAAGAATATAAAAAAAAATTGATATTTGGAGCAACTTTAAACAAGGAAATTAGATTTTTGTAAAATTACAAAAAATTGCGTTGCCACGTCTGTATCTCAATTACAGTGCTAAGTATCATCACTAAATTTGGTACACATATTGTCCTTGACATCACTAAACTAATCTTTGACCATTTTTTAAAACGGATCAAAACCACGCCCACCTATTATAACGGAATGTTGCATACCTAATGAACTACCTATAAAATACGGTGAAGAATTCGGTTTCTCCCGAATTTAACCTTTCTTACTTGTTTTTATTTAATATACATTTTGCAGAAATCTTCTTGTTGAAGCATTAGTTGTATTTTGAAAAGATAGGTCGGAAGAAAGAATTACAAACAAGCAGTAAAAAAGCAAAAGGAAAGCGTTTACCGAGAGAGATGAGGCATTTATCGTTCGGGAAACTAAGAAAAATCCTTATCTCAGAGCTCAAAAACTGAACGATATAGTTGGAAACCAACTAAGTATTCATGTCAACCCCGAAACAGTAAGGATAGTCCTCATAAAGCAAGGTTTTAAAGAGCGAAAAACCGTAAGAAGCGCCTGGAGTTTGCGAAGAAGCTTGTCCCAAAGGATATGATTTTATGTTTGTACAGGTTCTACTTACAGACGACAGAAAATTTAATTAATTCGCTCAGATGGTAAACAAATGGTTTGGCGGAAAAAGAACTGTGACCTTCAACCGCAAAATCTTACTTCCAGTATGGAGCACGGAGGCGCCTCTGTCATGGTAGGGAGCTGTATGGTAGGTGTTGGTACTGGAAATCTACATCATATTCCAGGCATTATAACAAATTCGTTTATATAGACATTATACGTCAAAACTTTAAGCCGAGTGTCGAAAAACTGGGTATCGAAGAATATTTTTATCAGGACAAAGACCCCAAGTATCCGGACTTAAATATAATTAAAAATGTATGCGCCTGTCTCGACAAAATGTACCCAAACGAAGGATTTCCTCGAAAAAGGACCTTTTGAGTGGCGCGGAATTCCTTCCACATATACATATGTACATGAAAATTGTTGGAGTCGATGCCCAGACATCTGCAAGTCGTAATTTCGGCGAAAGGTGGTCCAACGAAATATTAATGTCTTATTTATGTATGTTTAAATTAATTTTTTTATACTAAATAAAGGCGCTGCTTGGAATTACTGCAAATTAATATTCAAAAGTTTTTCAATAATTGTTGGGTTTTAGTGTTAATTTCAAAGTTTCCGCTTACACCATTATGTGACTCACTTTCACTGTGACTCACTGTATATAAATAGCTATACATTTATAAACGTATGAATGTGCAAATCTGTTTGTCACTAAAAGGTTTTGTGGATATTAGTACGTAAATTGTGTCAGCAAATTGAAAGGCAATCAAGCGTTGTGAAGCGGTTCGCACTTTCGTTGCCGTTTGCTGTTATTTGCACAAGCAGCGTTTTGCATGAGTGTTTTTACAATTGGAAAACGCCAAGCCACAAAGTACGAGTATGGTAATCGGAGAAAAAATGCATCAAGAGGTAAAAGCTCTCCAAAACATACTAATAGTACCGATGCAAATCAAAGTGCATTTGCATTTAATAAAATTATTCATAATATTTCTTTATTATATGTATGTATGTAGTTGTACAATTCAACTCAGATTACACCGGTCAACATATGTACTTTTTTTTGGCATAGGCTTTATTTTATAAATTCTGGTTATATAAGCAAATATAAGTATGTATGTATATGGGAAAGGACGATTACAAATCAAAAATACTTGTTTTGTAAGGAATTATAGCGCCTTGACCATTTTTGGTTTTCGCGCCTATCATGAGTTTCGTCGGAGCTATAAAAATGCTATCATCAATTCCGACGTGATCACAAAATTCTTACGAAATTTCGAAATTCGGGAGATTGCCATCACGACTTACGAGTGAAACGCAATTTTGACAGTTATTTGTGAATAATATATATAAGCGCTTTTCTTTATCGGCAGAAGTGAAAATAATAATTAAAATGAACAAAAAAATACAAATGAAGTGGATATTTTTCACTGAAATAATTAAAAATGTAAGAAGTGTTTATTAAATTTAAATATATTTTAAAACAAGTCAAGACCATCCACTAACCGGAATTGGTATGAGACTAGAGAATATGATGAACGGGCAGACATTGCGCAAGATTTTCCAAAAAAAAACCCGTGCAAGTATAAAATGACAATGGAAAAAAAGTAAATAGGCATAAATGTTTCCTAATTTGTTGAATTATTATAAAAAGTAGAACGATATTTTGTTTCAGTTATTCTCTTTATTTTAGAGGTTTGGTTTGACCACAAAAGCTATGCACACCGGAAGCCATGTCTAAACAAAATCGAACCCAAAGCAACGAGAAAGAAAGGAACCACATAGACACATTCAAACGATAAAAAGGATTTGAGGTTGGAAACGTCTATTCCGGGCGTGCGCTTGTTCTTTTAATAAAACAGATTCCACAATGGAACTCATTTAATTATTTTTTGTGTTATAATAACTATTGTAAACTTTGCCTGTGAAAAATATGCATTTTCAGTAAACAAAAAACCGCTGAATTTCGTGAAAAGAGTTGATAACACTCATTCGAACTTAACGTAACAGTTGGCAACGCAAACTATGAACACGCTGGAATTGCCGATAGCATTTTTCCCGAATTCGTGTCGGGAGATTTTGTTACGACGGGAGTTCATTCTGATTAATGATTGGGCTGATAATGTCTAAATATAATAAAAATAATGTCTATATAAAATAAAAATCATTGCTATTTAAATTTCATAATAAATTTTATAAAGCTGTATAATTTAAAATTATCGTTCAGCAAGAATTTGTTTGTGCTTTTTTTGATTCGATTTTATATTCGAAATAAATTTTAATCAACATATGTATGTAAAAACTTTTTTAGTGTTTTATTTATCGGTAATTGGTTAAATAAATACAATTATTTGTTATTTTCGATATTTAAGAACATCCGTCCATAGTTGCACTAAATAAATTACTTAAAACATTTCGATTAGAGCTGATTTAGATCTTTATTACATAATTTCGTTATTTAATCGTTTCGCATTACATTCATGGGAATCCGTTTAGGCATTAAAGACCTACATATGTATGTATATCAGCTCTGAAAAAGTTATCTACAGCTCTGACTAATTTGTTATTGTTAACAATTCACTTATTGACTTAAAGCAATCGTAAACAAGCTTTGCATTAATATCATATTATAAGCAGAAATTATTTAAAACGAAATATCCAGTTTCAGTTTATTAAAAAAACTCTAAAGCATTCTTATAAAATTTTAAAATTTCATTTATTTATACTGAAAGTTATATACCAAAGACATCAGATATCATGGGTGATAATAGGCCTCCTGGGGAACCGAACACCCAAAAAAATCGGTAACGCGCCTTTATTGCAACCTCAGTGGTTGACTAAAGCAGAGAACGTGTATTGACAGAGAAGCCTTATCCCAGTCCATTCCGACACACATTCCTCTGATTTTGAGGGGTACTGTATATGTAAGCGTGGTTCACCACAATATTTTTCAAAAATGTTCACCACAATTCGACAGCGATTGAGCAAAAAACTAACAGCAGCAGAGCGGGAATTGATAAAACGAGAGTTTTAATGTATTTTCGTTCTGTTATCGGTCGAGCCGAATATTTATTTAAATTTTGTCAAGATTCATTCACTTAAATTTATAAAAATAATGTTTGAGGAAATATTTTTCAAATTTGGTACAATGCATAGCAAGTAGTACTTTGTACACATGTAAATCTGGCCATATGAGAAATTTATTTACTCTTTAACATTCAATTTGGTTGATATAAATTCAGTAATTTTGAATCTTCACAGGTTTCTTATTTATTTACCTACAATCATAAATATTACATAAGTACATATTCTACAAACATATGTACATGCATATGTATGTACATATATGAATGAACGTAAATATGTATGTATGTATGTATGTACATAGTATACATGTATGTACATACATTTGTACTTATTTTATGTACTTATGTACATATGTACGTACATACATAGAAAGGCTCATATCATATTCTGGTTCATACAAAATCTGTAAAAAGCCAACAATATGCCTAATACATAGTATTTATGTATGTATATATGAACATATGAACAAATACATATTTATATGTTGATTTTACTAGTTACTTATTATCACATGTATTATAATTTAGTATGCTTTCCGAAACTAAATTTAATATAACCAATGTTTAAAATATTTGATCAAACAAATAGAAGCCTAAAATTCATCTTATTTGCAAGCAAAAACACAAACGCATATTTTTATGCACATACATAAAATAAATACAAACGTACACTTGTTCATGTGCCCGCAAACCACCCTTGAGCTCTAAATGCTTGCTTCTGCTCAGATTTCCGACAATTCTGCTGCGAGACGAAGGTAATAAACCACCACCATAAATTAGAGTTGAGTGCAAATACTTTTCCTTTCGCAGTAGGTACAATGAAAAATTGGAGTAATAAAAAAATATCGTCAGAGACGTTTAACTGTGAGAAAATCAATAATACATAGCTGCTTAATACTTATTAAGGTGAAATATAGTGTGATATATTTTTTAAATAAATTAAAAGTGAAAATTAATTATGCATTTTTGTAACTACTTTTTATACAGTGTAGATTTCCTACTTCGACTACAAATTGCACTAAAAGGTTTGCAAATTCAGTGATGACCAACACTGTTGTTCAAATGCGACAAAATTCGGCTACATATTTACATATATGTATATATAAGCTCATACAAATGTACACAGCGCGTATTGAGGTGATGAATATGTGCTGAGTATTTCTCTAGGCAAGTCCGATTTTGCGAAATAATACCGAATGCATTCATATATTTTTATTAGTATTTTACAATATAATCATTCATAATGATTAAATATTCATAAATTAGACATGAATTTGGTAAAATAATATCGTATTAGCTTAGGAATGTCTAATATTCATATTTTTATTTATTTTTCAACAACACATTTGCCGGACTGGGCCAGAAATAGGCAGCGCCCCTGTACTTGCAAAGCTGAAGACGAAAATGTTCAAATTTATAAATTTTTGCAAGATCGCGAAAAATGTTCTTCGCTGGCAGATTTTAAGTTGTGCTGCAATTAATGAATGAAATGAGTTTTACGCACGAATTTTATTTTTCTTTCACGTTCGAGCGTTTTTAAAAAAATATTAAATTTAAACAGGCAGGTTTGTGCTATTGAACAAGACTGATTTTATTTTTGAATTTTGCTCTTCATCAAAGCTTACAATCGAATACATTTAATATAATTAAGCTGACTAAGTGGTTCACATAATAATTTACATTTACTTATGTACTTAAATGCTGACTAAATGGTTTACATCATAATTTGTCAACAACATTATGATTCTTGGAAATATTATGAACTTACTAATTTTCTTTTGCACCTTTTGTGCTAAATTTCATAAAGGCAAAGGAAATGGTGTCATATTACTATTTTATTCATTTCCTGTTGTCTGGCTAATTTCATTAAGGAATTCTGCAAATTTATCAGGTTCATTACCCGGGTTATTCATATACGTAACTACTCCCCCTTTTAGAATAGAATTCTCCTGAATTCGTTTATTTAATTTTATTTTGATATACCTACGTTTCGTTATCAAGGTTGCAATTGCTAGTATTACTAAAACTGTGATCAATATGTTACATCCATATATTACTTTATTGTGAAATTTTAAATTAGAAATGTTTTTAAAATTTATTTTATTTTCCCCATCTATTTGATCTAATGTTAGTTTTTCTGTAAAGTTTTTAATATATTCGTACTTCGTGTTCATAATATTTCCTTCGACCATTTCAAATAAATTGGAAAAGTAATAATCATTGATTTTTATTGAACAATTATTGAATTGAATTACATAATTTCCACTAAGAATAGTTTGATTTTTGTTACACGTGTTGTTAACTACCAAATTATTTGCATTTTTTACAATAATTGATTTTTCATCTAACTCTATAATTTCTAATTCTTTGTTTTTTATTAGTTTACAACTCTTTGTTATTATACAATGAAAGCTGAGTTTTAATTGTCTAATATGTTTATTTTCTTCAAATCGCATTGTTTTATTTTCATAAGTAAAAATTTCTTCTATTTTTGCTTCAATTTCTTTTTGATTTTTATTTGGTATTGGTACAATTTTTCTTATTTTAACTTCTATAAAAGTTTTTGGTATTTTAATGCCAAGTATCAAATAAGTGTTATTAAAGGTTGCTGTTCCTAATTGAACATATTTTAATGTGTTGAAATCAATATTATATTTGGTAATTTCATGATTTGTTAGAATATTTGGGTTAATAATCCCGTATTTTGCTGAAACTACATTATTTTGAATTTGTTCTATTTTATTTTTTATAAATTGAATTTTTGTCATTTGCTCTAAATACATTTTTTGTTCATATTCTTCGTCTATCATTTTATTTATAACATTAAAGCTTTTTTCAATTTCTTTTCTATCGCTTCTTACAATATTTTTTATTTGTTCTAACGCTAAATTAAAATACTCGTTTACGTGTATTTGTTCGTTCATCGTCTCGTCTGTCCTTAGGAGATGATTTTGAATTGTCTGTCTATCATTGTCGTCCATCGTACCAAACATCCATTTGGATACGCTGCCTACTGCGTTTACTAAACCTCTTCCTTTTCTTTTTACTTTTGGTATTAACGTCATTAATTTATCTCTTGCTTCTAATAATTCTGAATGTAATAAGTCCTTGTTGTTCGTTTTCAATAGAATAATATTGTCTGTCATTTCGTTAATTATGCTTTCCATTTCTTTTATGTTTATTAAGTGTACTACTATATCGGTATCCTTGACTATTTCTTGTGTTCTCATTTGAATGTCTATGAATCCTATCTGATCCGTTAATTCAGTAGATGTCAGTAATCCTTTAATCTGTGGTGTCCATGTCAATATCATTATTACTATCAGCTGGAGTATCTGAAAATTTCAATTGTTTTTTAATGTTAGAAAGGTGAATATTTTTCAGATTTCCCTTCTTATACCTAGGTTGCTCCTTATGCCTAACGGCTTTATAATTTTTTATAAATCCTTCCGTTCTCTTTTCTTCGTAATTTTCTCTTTTCTTATTTAGTTTATTTATAACTTTATTCTTTGTTGCTGTTAAATTATTTCTTACTACTTCTTGATCTATTTTATTGTGTTGTACCTCGTTTGGTGTACATTTAATTGTCGAATGAACTCTATCGTTATAATTTCGAATAGCCTTTTGTATCAATTGTTTTACTGGTAACCCTTTATTTAACTTATAAAGAATTCTAAACTTCTCTGCTACGGTATTGTGAAACCTTTCTACATCCGCATTGCCTGTGTGGCTATTGGGTTTTGTTAGGTGAAGTTCTACGTTTTCGTTATCTAGAAATTCTTTTATTCTCATTGCTTTAAATTCATTGTCTGCTACAATCTTTCTAGGCTTCCCTAGCTTAGCGAAATGATCCTCAAGCTGTTCAACAATCGTTATATGGTTTCTATCATTCAGTGGGTAGGCTGCACCAAATTTAGAGAATTTATCTATGGCTGTTAAGAAATGTTGACCTTTCATGACATACGTATCTATATGTACAATATCATTTATTCCTGTAGGAGTCTCCGTAAACTTCAATTTTGGTTTAATGGGATTCCTGTCATATTTTACTTCTTGACACACTTCACATTGGTTAATTACAATTTGAATTAGTTCCATTAATTTGGGATAGTATATTTTATTTCTTATTTGGTTAAATGTTTCCTGAATACCTGAGTGAATGCTTTCTCTAACATGATACAAGGAGATTTGCTTCACTGCTTCGACTTCTGTCTCAATGTCTTGTGCTCTCATTGTACATTTAATAAATTCTATTTGATTGTTATTTGAAAACATCTCAATAAGCTTTTCCTGCACTATGTTGTATTTACGTTCTGATATTTCTGAAAATACTCCTATTTTACCTTTTCCGATATATTTTCGAAATATTTCACTCATTCTATCGAAGTCGTGTTCAGAAATAAAAATAATCCTTTTTCCATGCAACATTTTGAATTCTTCTACCTTATTATTCGTTAGTATAATTTGTGTCTTATATTTATTAACTATCTCTTCTTTAATTGGGAAATAATCACCTAAATCTTCTTCGGCTGAATGTATTGTTGCCATTGTTTCATCATCTATATTATTGATTAAATAATGCAAAGTACTTGTTTTCTTTGCCATTACTTCATCGTCTTCTATATTATTGACAGAAAAGTTTGAAATATTGGTATTGTTTTCCACCATCTTTTCGGAATTAACGTCTTCACTATGTTCTATTCTGCTCAAAAAGTCGGCTACTTTATTTTCTTTTCCTTGCAAATATTCGATGTCAAATTGATATTCACCTAGTTTTAATAACCATCTCTGATGTCGAGGTGACATGTCTTTTCCTCTGTATTTGGAATGTAAAAATTTTATCGGTTGATGGTCAGTTAAAATTTTGAATCTTTTGCCATAAACGTATGGTCTAAAGTAGTTAACACTCCACATTATTGCTAAGAACTCTTTATCGGTTGCCGAATAATTCCTTTCGTGGTTATTTAATGTTCTTGAAGCGTAACATACTGGGTGTCCTTCTTGGGATAGTACTGCTCCAATCGCATAATTGGATGCATCTGTTGTCAACGTGAATTGTTTTTCAAAATCTGGGTAACGCAAAATTGGGTGCGTACTTATTAACGTTTTTAACTTTTCAAAAGCTTCAATATACGTTGGGTCCTTTAGATTAATTTTTGCCCCTTTCTTCAAGTATTTGGTAATTGGCTGTGCTACTTTTGCATAGTCCTTTACGAATTTCCGATAGTAACCCGTAACTCCTAGGAAACTTTTAATCTGTCTTTCTGTTTTTGGCAATTCTAAATTTCTGATAACGTTAATTTTGTTTGGGTTCGGCTTCATACCATCTTTTGTTAGAATATGTCCTAAAAACTCAGTCTCCTTCTTTAAGAAATTACACTTGTCTATTTGGATTTTTAGGTTTTTACTTTCGAGGACTTTAAAAATGTCTCCTATAGCTTTGACATGTTCACTCAACGATGTGCTAAATATTAAGATATCATCTAAGTAAACTACGCATGTTCGGTTTATATAATCTCTAAGGATTTCATTCATCAGCCGTTGGAATGTGGCTGGGGCATTTTTCAAACCGAATGGCATCCTTACGAACTCATAAAGTCCATGGGGTGTTACAAATGCTGTTTTTTCCCGATCCTCTTTCTTAACTAAAATTTGGTGATACCCTTTTGCCAAGTCTAAAGTGGTAAAGTATTGGGCTCTTCCTAATTTGTCTAAAATAGAATCAATGTTTGGGAGTGGATATTTGTCATCTATTGTGACATCATTTAACTTTCTGTAGTCTATTACAATTCTATATTTTTTTTCGCCTGAATTATCTAGTTTTTTGGGCACCACTATCAATGGGCTCGAATACCTTGAGTGGCTTTTTTGAATGATTCCCTGCTCTTCCATTTCTCTAATTTGTTTTCTGACCTCCATTTCATGTTGGGGTGGGTATCTATACAACTTTGAATTTATTTGCTGTTGCGTTGTGGTTTTGATCTCGTGTTGGATTTCTGTTGTGTTGGTTAATCTGTCACCTTCTTTAAACAATAACTTATTAAATCTTTTTAATAGTTTTGTAACTTCTATATGTTCTTCGGCATTGAGATGATCTAATGCTAACCTTTCTAAATTCAGATCTGTAGCTTCCAAAGTACAGATTTGATTTAAATTATACGGATTATTTAGAAAATAAGTTTCTCTTTGATTTAAAATTATTTTTCTTTTTTCAATATCTATCTGAGCATTCAGAAAATTAAGTATATCTATTCCAATTATAAAGTCATACTTTCGTCCTGTGAGCGGAGTGGATTTCCATCTTGCTCTGGCGTTGCTGGGTAAGTTAAATTCTTCCGGTGCCAATGTGTGCACTTCGTAGTTAATAGTATCCTCGCTTGTAAGCGTACTAAATGTTAGTGGGTTGCTAAGTTTAATTTTTTGGAAATCTTTTATTTCGCTATTGATCAGGCTTAAACTGGCTCCTGTATCAATAAGCGCTACATAACTTTTATCTCTAATCCTCATTTTTATTTTGGGTAAGCATTCCAAGGCTCCCTCATAAAAAAAATACTATTATTTACTTCTTCCCTCTTAACATTATTTTGTGAAGATCCTTCCTGGCTTTGCCTACCCGAGCATAAGCAATTTTGGCTATGCTGCGAAATAGGGTTTCCTGCCAATTGAGGTCTATTAGAATTAGTTTCGACATTGTCGATTTCCATCGGGTCCCCTTGATTTTGTCTAGGTTGATTCTGATGGTATTGACCGGAATTTTGTCTAGGGTTTCCTGTCGTTTGTGGTCTTTGGAAATTACACGAATTTGTCGGTCTGTTATTGTTATTATATCTTCCGTTATTATTTTGCTTATATTGTCCTGACGCATTATATCTAGTGTCATTGTTATTCCCTTGATTGTTTGAACCTTGACCCGCGCTTTGATTTCTATCTACATAATTTTTATTGTATCTCTGACCTCTGTCAGGATATCTACTATTCCATTTATCTGTTGGATTGTCACCTTTTGTTTTAAACTTCCTATACTCTGGTCTAATACTACTATCTTCAAATCTTCTACTCGTCATTATTTTTAATATGTTGTTCAAGTTTCCTTCGTCATAAATCTTGTCAAGCAACACTCCTTGTGTCATTTCTTTTATGGTATTTACTAATAAACTGTCCATGTTACTTAAGTCGATGTAGTGGTCACCCCTATAGTAAACTGTCAGTTCGTCCGCTTTATATTTTGTGTTTTGTATTTCAATCATTAACTCATTAACAGAGCTTACCCTTAGGTTGGATACCTTCCGATATAAGTGATGAGGCTCGATGTCTGGTCGGTACCGCAACTTTAACGTTTCCTTGATCAACTGCCAATTATCCGGCTGTGGAATGTTGATTATTGTGTTCTTCGCCTGTCCTTGGATTGTTCTGAAAATGTTCAAATTTATAAATTTTTGCAAGATCGCGAAAAATGTTCTTCGCTGGCAGATTTTAAGTTGTGCTGCAATTAATGAATGAAATGAGTTTTACGCACGAATTTTATTTTTCTTTCACGTTCGAGCGTTTTTAAAAAAATATTATTTCCCGATTTAAACAGGCAGGTTTGTGCTATTGAACAAGACTGATTTTATTTTTGAATTTTGCTCTTCATCAAAGCTTACAATCGAATACATTTAATATAATTAAGCTGACTAAGTGGTTCACATAATAATTTACATTTACTTATGTACTTAAATGCTGACTAAATGGTTTACATCATAATTTGTCAACAACATTATGATTCTTGGAAATATTATGAACTTACTAATTTTCTTTTGCACCTTTTGTGCTAAATTTCATAAAGGCAAAGGAAATGGTGTCATATTACTATTTTATTCATTTCCTGTTGTCTGGCTAATTTCATTAAGGAATTCTGCAAATTTATCAGGTTCATTACCCGGGTTATTCATATACGTAACTACTCCCCCTTTTAGAATAGAATTCTCCTGAATTCGTTTATTTAATTTTATTTTGATATACCTACGTTTCGTTATCAAGGTTGCAATTGCTAGTATTACTAAAACTGTGATCAATATGTTACATCCCAATATTACTTTATTGTGAAATTTTAAATTAGAAATGTTTTTAAAATTTATTTTATTTTCCCCATCTATTTGATCTAATGTTAGTTTTTCTGTAAAGTTTTTAATATATTCGTACTTCGTGTTCATAATATTTCCTTCGACCATTTCAAATAAATTGGAAAAGTAATAATCATTGATTTTTATTGAACAATTATTGAATTGAATTACATAATTTCCACTAAGAATAGTTTGATTTTTGTTACACGTGTTGTTAACTACCAAATTATTTGCATTTTTTACAATAATTGATTTTTCATCTAACTCTATAATTTCTAATTCTTTGTTTTTTATTAGTTTACAACTCTTTGTTATTATACAATGAAAGCTGAGTTTTAATTGTCTAATATGTTTATTTTCTTCAAATCGCATTGTTTTATTTTCATAAGTAAAAATTTCTTCTATTTTTGCTTCAATTTCTTTTTGATTTTTATTTGGTATTGGTACAATTTTTCTTATTTTAACTTTATAATACACGCATACATATTTCTTATCTTTAACATTAATATAAACATAGCGTATATAAACATAGAAACATAGCGTATATAAACATAGTTTTATTTTATCTACGAATGGGACCTGGCAATGCTGTGTACTTTGTCGTCCACAGCTTGCAGCCCAAAATGCACTCGATCTCCAATGTACGGTAAATTCTAGTTCCACATAAGTTAGCCTTAACGCCTATAAAAGGGCAATCCTCTGAGCATTCGACCTCATTTCTGTCAAGGCGTCCGCTCAAGAGGTAAGCAAAATAAAGCAGTTACTGTATTGGAAGATGAACACCGCAAAGATGGTCTCTTCCAATATAGATTATTATATGTATATAAGTACTATTACATATGTATGTACAATAACGCATAGATGAACACCGCAAAGATGGTCTCTAGCATCTGTACATACATACGTTTGTTGTTATTGTATACACGATATGCGTTAGATGAACACCGCAAAGATGGTCTCTAACCTTCGTATTAATATAATAATACTATAATTGGGATGATCAGGGGTAAAACTGGTCTCCCACTATTAAATCATGCCAATGTTTATAACTTTTATATATAATTTAAGGTTTCAACCCTATAAGTGTTCTACACGCAACTAATAAAGTACAACCAAATTACATTTTCAATAAAACCTTTGGTGTATTCATTCTACAATTGGCGCCCAACATCGTGGCAAACCTCTTAAGTGATACGCCGACTTCGATTCGCCGAAGCGAACGCAATAAATCCAAACCAATGGCGACGTTTACAAATGAACAATTTGAAAGGCTAATGCAAGCGGTAGGTCAAGTCAATGAAAGGCCTGGCTCGTTTATACGCTGCACTGCTCGCTATAGTGGAGAACGTAACTCCTCAAAAGTTGAGGAATTCATCGCTGCAATATTAACATTCAAAACGGTCGAAAAAGTGAGCGATGCTGACGCAATAAGCGGTATGCCAATGGTGCTCGAGGGTGACGCTGCAGAATGGTGGCGTGGCGTAAAGTCAAAAGCGAATTTGTTTTCTGATGTCGTACGCATGCTGCGTGAAGCGTTTTCCCCTCCGAAACCATCGTGGCGTCTTTATGTCGAAATTTTCGATGCAAAACAACAAAAAAATGAACCAACTGACACCTTTATTCGTAGGAAACGTGCACTATTTTCCCAACTAACAAATGAACCAGCCGAAGCTGATCAAATTGACATTTTGTTTGGGTTGTTGCACACCCAAATTCGCGACAAGGTTAGCAGACAGAGAGTTCAAAGTTTTGATGATTTGCTAAAGGAAGCACGTGAAGCTGAAATGTGCCTACAGGAACGCAAAACGCATATAGTGAACAGTGATGATTCTCAAAAATCAGATGGTCCAGCGCGTTGTAAATTTTGCAGGAAAAAGGGGCATAGTATGGAAATGTGCTTTAAAAAGAAAAACAGTGAAGCCCAGGAAGCGCACGCCTCAAAGTTAGCGCAGGTTCAATCCTTAAAACCTAAATTCGCTTGCTACGGTTGCAATGCACCAGGGGTAACTCGTGCGAACTGTGCGAACTGCAATAAAGCTGACATAACGAAACCAAGTACAGTAAGTTTCAACTCCTTGAACGCTACCATAGGAAGAAATATTCCAATAGCGAACATCCAAATATATACGGTTCCAGGTCAAGCGTATTTTGACTCAGGAGCGCGAACAAGTGTTGCTAGCGCTAACCTAAAACGCATATTGGATTTGAACGGGTGTGCATTCAAGAACGTAAAATGTGAGATAGCTCTTGCCGATGGCAGTTCCTCGGTAGAAAGATGCTTATCAACCGTGTGCGAAATAATAATAGGAGGACGTAGTTTAAACATTAATTTCATTGTGTTGCCAAATGCTAAAAATAATAAAACCTTGATAGGTGCAGATTTCTTGGAACAGGCGGGTATTGTCCTGAACATGGGCCAACGTTATTGGTATTTTGAAAGTGAGC
This sequence comes from Philophylla caesio, assembly GCA_963971545.1. Taxonomy (NCBI): domain Eukaryota; kingdom Metazoa; phylum Arthropoda; class Insecta; order Diptera; family Tephritidae; genus Philophylla; species Philophylla caesio. The sequence goes on along the minus strand of OZ020608.1, from coordinate 32,289,300 downwards.
CAACAAAGCATTTTGATTTTGTCAGTCCGTTGCCGCTTGAGCTAAATCTTATTGAAAGAATTAAAGTATGCGATCGAATCGGTAAACGTAAACAAGAAGATGAATTGGTAAAGGATGGTGCTCCATCGAAAGTTTATATGTCCGAATTTGAGTACTATGGACCAGAAGTTCCGAATACTTATTCGCCGCATTCAATTCAAAATATTTTCAGAGACTCTCTTCCACCGAATGTGACTACACCCGAAAGAAGTTATGGTTCAGGGTTATTTAATGGTCTTGTCAACAAACAGTCAACAGATTTGTTTTCCATCGATTTCCATTTCCTTAAAGAAACTGACGGAATGGAGTTAACGGAGACTGAAAGAATGCAGCTTAGCGACATTCTAGAGGCGCATCCAAACATTTTTGGCGCTTCATATGAGCCTACTCCATATGCCCAACACTTCATCGACACTGACAATCATCAACCTATTGCACTTCCACCATATCGGCTATCTTTTCCAAAACTGAAACAACTGAAATTTGAAATACATAAAATGATTGAGAACGAAATAATTGAAGAATGTGATTCAGCGTGGTCGTCACCGGTTGTTATGGTACCGAAAAAGGACGGAAGCACCCGCGTCTGTGTAGACTATCGAAGGTTAAATGCGTTAACGAAGCCTGACAGATACCCACTTCCTCGCATGGATGACTTGTTACACGCTGCTAAAAGCACCAAATTTATGACAACTTTGGACCTACAATGTGGTTACTTTCAAATCGGTGTAGCAGAGAAGGATCGAGATAAGACATGTCTCATCACGCCTTTTGGTACGTATCGTTTCAAGCGCATGCCGTTCGGACTTCGCAATGCTCCGGCTACTTTCCAGCGATTGATTGACCGTTTCAAGACAACACTACCACAAATCCAAATCCTTGCGTATCTTGATGATATAATCATTTGTTCACCTACATTTACCGATCATTTAAAAGACTTGCACATCGTATTTGAGAAACTTGAGAAGTTCAAACTACGTATTAATAATGCCAAATGCCGTTTTTGCTGTGCCAGTGTGAAGTATCTAGGACATATCCTCACAGCTGATGGTATAAAAGTTGACCCAGAGAAAACGATGGCGATCGCAGGACGAAGAGCGCCTCGAAACATTAAAGAACTGGTGTCGTTCATCCAAACGTGCTCCTGGTACCGACGATTCATTGATCAATATGCAAAAATTGCCAAGCCGCTAACAGATTTGACTAAGAAAAATGCTGTATGGCAATGGCGCGAACAGCAAATCGAAGCATTCAACAGGTTGAAGGATCTACTGGTCAATCCACCCATTTTGAAGCAAGCAGAAGATGACGCACGTTTTACAATTAAAACAGATGCAAGCGCTTACGCATTAGGAGCGGTATTACTGCAGGGGGAGAAAGATCAAGAGCACCCTATTGAATATGCAAGCAGATTGTTAACTTCAGCCGAGCGTAACTATTCAACAACGGAACGTGAAGCACTTGCCATAGTATGGGCATGCACAAAGTTCAGAGGTTACATTGAAGGCGCAGAACTGCATTTAATGACGGACCACCAACCGTTAAAATGGTTATTATCTATAAAATCACCATCCGGCCGCTTGGCAAGATGGGCGCTTCAAATCCAACAACATAATTTTCAAATTGACTATACTCCTGGTAAGAGTAACTCGGTAGCTGATATGCTTTCACGACCACCATGTCCCGAAGACAGCCATGCCACTCCGAATTGCATTTGTACATTTCATGTGGACTTACCACGGAAAAAGTCAAGCGAGTTGAGAAGCGAGCAACTTAAAGATGAATATTTAAAGAAAATAATTAATTCTTTAGAAGAGAAAGACGAAAATGTCACCTTATGGTCTAATCGCGGGTATCTCTTGAACGACGGAGTACTCTATTGTTACGCTAATGATGATGTTGAAGATGCACAGTTGGTAATCCCAGATCATGAGCGTGTACACATTTTAAAAACATATCATGACGAAAGCACCGCAGGCCACTATGGAGCAGAAAAAACAATCGCGCGAATCGCAAACCGATACTTCTGGCCAAAAATGCGCACCGAAATTACCAAGTACGTACGGAACTGCATCGAATGTCAACGCTATAAAGCAACAAACATGAAGCCGATGGGTTTACTACAAACCACAACAAGTAAGCAACGTTTCGAAGTTCTTGCCGTAGATCTTTTTGGTCCACTTCCAATGACCAATGATGGGTATCAATGGATACTAATAGCGGAAGATGTTGCTAGTCGTTGGGTTGAAATGTACCCCCTCAAGGAAGCAACTGCTGAAATGTGTGCCAAAACGCTTATAAATGAGTTATTTCTACGATTTGGTGTACCCAGGCGAATTAAATCCGACAATGGCGTTCAATTTGTGTCTGCAGTTATGCAACAAATAGCTTACTGTATGGGAATCAAGCAAGTTTTTACTCCTGTATACCACCCTGAAGCGAATCCAGTTGAGCGTAAGAACAGAGATCTTAAAGCCCAATTGGCAATACTAGTCCAAACTCAGCATAATATTTGGGATGTTGGTCTACCAGCTATCCGCTTTGCGATGAATTCTGCTACGTGTAAATCGACCGGCTACTCAGCAGCATACCTCACTTTTGGACGAGAGCTACGTACATTTGATGATATAGAGCATGACGTTCGAGCCATTATAGAAAGCGATAACTTCATTCCTCAAATTACACCATATCTGAAGAATATGGTAGAAGGGTTTAAGAACGCGAGAGAGGCAGAACAGATAATGCAAGATCGTAATAAAGCGTACGTCGATAAACATCGAAGGCCTCAAGACGATATAGCAGTAGGAACCGAGGTTTTAGTGACGACGCATGTACTCAGCCAAGCATCGAAGGGAGTGACAGCAAAATTTGTGCCGAAACGGGATGGCCCTTATCAAGTAATCCGCAAGATTGGTGCATCAACTTATGAAGTTGCATCAAAAGCTGTACCTGACGTGCCACTCGGAGCTTACCACGCCTCCGCTCTGACTATATATAGAGGAAGCAACACTGATGAATGTCCGCATCCAGTACAGCCTATTCGCAGAAGAGGAAGACCAAGGAAGGCAGTTTGACGCCTGACTCGTACTTACACTCATCATTCGTCAAGGGGGAGACTATAATACACGCATACATATTTCTTATCTTTAACATTAATATAAACATAGCGTATATAAACATAGAAACATAGCGTATATAAACATAGTTTTATTTTATCTACGAATGGGACCTGGCAATGCTGTGTACTTTGTCGTCCACAGCTTGCAGCCCAAAATGCACTCGATCTCCAATGTACGGTAAATTCTAGTTCCACATAAGTTAGCCTTAACGCCTATAAAAGGGCAATCCTCTGAGCATTCGACCTCATTTCTGTCAAGGCGTCCGCTCAAGAGGTAAGCAAAATAAAGCAGTTACTGTATTGGAAGATGAACACCGCAAAGATGGACTCTTCCAATATAGATTATTATATGTATATAAGTACTATTACATATGTATGTACAATAACGCATAGATGAACACCGCAAAGATGGTCTCTAGCATCTGTACATACATACGTTTGTTGTTATTGTATACACGATATGCGTTAGATGAACACCGCAAAGATGGTCTCTAACCTTCGTATTAATATAATAATACTATAATTGGGATGATCAGGGGTAAAACTGGTCTCCCACTATTAAATCATGCCAATGTTTATAACTTTTATATATAATTTAAGGTTTCAACCCTATAAGTGTTCTACACGCAACTAATAAAGTACAACCAAATTACATTTTCAATAAAACCTTTGGTGTATTCATTCTACAACTTCTATAAAAGTTTTTGGTATTTTAATGCCAAGTATCAAATAAGTGTTATTAAAGGTTGCTGTCCCTAATTGAACATATTTTAATGTGTTGAAATCAATATTATATTTGGTAATTTCATGATTTGTTAGAATATTTGGGTTAATAATCCCGTATTTTGCTGAAACTACATTATTTTGAATTTGTTCTATTTTATTTTTTATAAATTGAATTTTTGTCATTTGCTCTAAATACATTTTTTGTTCATATTCTTCGTCTATCATTTTATTTATAACATTAAAGCTTTTTTCAATTTCTTTTCTATCGCTTCTTACAATATTTTTTATTTGTTCTAACGCTAAATTAAAATACTCGTTTACGTGTATTTGTTCGTTTATCGTCTCGTCTGTCCTTAGGAGATGATTTTGAATTGTCTGTCTATCATTGTCGTCCATCGTACCAAACATCCATTTGGATACGCTGCCTACTGCGTTTACTAAACCTCTTCCTTTTCTTTTTACTTTTGGTATTAACGTCATTAATTAATCTCTTGCTTCTAATAATTCTGAATGTAATAAGTCCTTGTTGTTCGTTTTCAATAGAATAATATTGTCTGTCATTTCGTTAATTATGCTTTCCATTTCTTTTATGTTTATTAAGTGTACTACTATATCGGTATCCTTGACTATTTCTTGTGTTCTCATTTGAATGTCTATGAATCCTATCTGATCCGTTAATTCAGTAGATGTCAGTAATCCTTTAATCTGTGGTGTCCATGTCAATATCATTATTACTATCAGCTGGAGTATCTGAAAATTTCAATTGTTTTTTAATGTTAGAAAGGTGAATATTTTTCAGATTTCCCTTCTTATACCTAGGTTGCTCCTTATGCCTAACGGCTTTATAATTTTTTATAAATCCTTCCGTTCTCTTTTCTTCGTAATTTTCTCTTTTCTTATTTAGTTTATTTATAACTTTATTCTTTGTTGCTGTTAAATTATTTCTTACTACTTCTTGATCTATTTTATTGTGTTGTACCTCGTTTGGTGTACATTTAATTGTCGAATGAACTCTATCGTTATAATTTCGAATAGCCTTTTGTATCAATTGTTTTACTGGTAACCCTTTATTTAACTTATAAAGAATTCTAAACTTCTCTGCTACGGTATTGTGAAACCTTTCTACATCCGCATTGCCTGTGTGGCTATTGGGTTTTGTTAGGTGAAGTTCTACGTTTTCGTTATCTAGAAATTCTTTTATTCTCATTGCTTTAAATTCATTGTCTGCTACAATCTTTCTAGGCTTCCCTAGCTTAGCGAAATGATCCTCAAGCTGTTCAACAATCGTTATATGGTTTCTATCATTCAGTGGGTAGGCTGCACCAAATTTAGAGAATTTATCTATGGCTGTTAAGAAATGTTGACCTTTCATGACATACGTATCTATATGTACAATATCATTTATTCCTGTAGGAGTCTCCGTAAACTTCAATTTTGGTTTAATGGGATTCCTGTCATATTTTACTTCTTGACACACTTCACATTGGTTAATTACAATTTGAATTAGTTCCATTAATTTGGGATAGTATATTTTATTTCTTATTTGGTTAAATGTTTCCTGAATACCTGAGTGAATGCTTTCTCTAACATGATACAAGGAGATTTGCTTCACTGCTTCGACTTCTGTCTCAATGTCTTGTGCTCTCATTGTACATTTAATAAATTCTATTTGATTGTTATTTGAAAACATCTCAATAAGCTTTTCCTGCACTATGTTGTATTTACGTTCTGATATTTCTGAAAATACTCCTATTTTACCTTTTCCGATATATTTTCGAAATATTTCACTCATTCTATCGAAGTCGTGTTCAGAAATAAAAATAATCCTTTTTCCATGCAACATTTTGAATTCTTCTACCTTATTATTCGTTAGTATAATTTGTGTCTTATATTTATTAACTATCTCTTCTTTAATTGGGAAATAATCACCTAAATCTTCTTCGGCTGAATGTATTGTTGCCATTGTTTCATCATCTATATTATTGATTAAATAATGCAAAGTACTTGTTTTCTTTGCCATTACTTCATCGTCTTCTATATTATTGACAGAAAAGTTTGAAATATTGGTATTGTTTTCCACCATCTTTTCGGAATTAACGTCTTCACTATGTTCTATTCTGCTCAAAAAGTCGGCTACTTTATTTTCTTTTCCTTGCAAATATTCGATGTCAAATTGATATTCACCTAGTTTTAATAACCATCTCTGATGTCGAGGTGACATGTCTTTTCCTCTGTATTTGGAATGTAAAAATTTTATCGGTTGATGGTCAGTTAAAATTTTGAATCTTTTGCCATAAACGTATGGTCTAAAGTAGTTAACACTCCACATTATCGCTAAGAACTCTTTATCGGTTGCCGAATAATTCCTTTCGTGGTTATTTAATGTTCTTGAAGCGTAACATACTGGGTGTCCTTCTTGGGATAGTACTGCTCCAATCGCATAATTGGATGCATCTGTTGTCAACGTGAATTGTTTTTCAAAATCTGGGTAACGCAAAATTGGGTGCGTACTTATTAACGTTTTTAACTTTTCAAAAGCTTCAATATACGTTGGGTCCTTTAGATTAATTTTTGCCCCTTTCTTCAAGTATTTGGTAATTGGCTGTGCTACTTTTGCATAGTCCTTTACGAATTTCCGATAGTAACCCGTAACTCCTAGGAAACTTTTAATCTGTCTTTCTGTTTTTGGCAATTCTAAATTTCTGATAACGTTAATTTTGTTTGGGTTCGGCTTCATACCATCTTTTGTTAGAATATGTCCTAAAAACTCAGTCTCCTTCTTTAAGAAATTACACTTGTCTATTTGGATTTTTAGGTTTTTACTTTCGAGGACTTTAAAAATGTCTCCTATAGCTTTGACATGTTCACTCAACGATGTGCTAAATATTAAGATATCATCTAAGTAAACTACGCATGTTCGGTTTATATAATCTCTAAGGATTTCATTCATCAGCCGTTGGAATGTGGCTGGGGCATTTTTCAAACCGAATGGCATCCTTACGAACTCATAAAGTCCATGGGGTGTTACAAATGCTGTTTTTTCCCGATCCTCTTTCTTAACTAAAATTTGGTGATACCCTTTTGCCAAGTCTAAAGTGGTAAAGTATTGGGCTCTTCCTAATTTGTCTAAAATAGAATCAATGTTTGGGAGTGGATATTTGTCATCTATTGTGACATCATTTAACTTTCTGTAGTCTATTACAATTCTATATTTTTTTTCGCCTGAATTATCTAGTTTTTTGGGCACCACTATCAATGGGCTCGAATACCTTGAGTGGCTTTTTTGAATGATTCCCTGCTCTTCCATTTCTCTAATTTGTTTTCTGACCTCCATTTCATGTTGGGGTGGGTATCTATACAACTTTGAATTTATTTGCTGTTGCGTTGTGGTTTTGATCTCGTGTTGGATTTCTGTTGTGTTGGTTAATCTGTCACCTTCTTTAAACAATAACTTATTAAATCTTTTTAATAGTTTTGTAACTTCTATATGTTCTTCGGCATTGAGATGATCTAATGCTAACCTTTCTAAATTCAGATCTGTAGCTTCCAAAGTACAGATTTGATTTAAATTATACGGATTATTTAGAAAATAAGTTTCTCTTTGATTTAAAATTATTTTTCTTTTTTCAATATCTATCTGAGCATTCAGAAAATTAAGTATATCTATTCCAATTATAAAGTCATACTTTCGTCCTGTGAGCGGAGTGGATTTCCATCTTGCTCTGGCGTTGCTGGGTAAGTTAAATTCTTCCGGTGCCAATGTGTGCACTTCGTAGTTAATAGTATCCTCGCTTGTAAGCGTACTAAATGTTAGTGGGTTGCTAAGTTTAATTTTTTGGAAATCTTTTATTTCGCTATTGATCAGGCTTAAACTGGCTCCTGTATCAATAAGCGCTACATAACTTTTATCTCTAATCCTCATTTTTATTTTGGGTAAGCATTCCAAGGCTCCCTCATAAAAAAAATACTATTATTTACTTCTTCCCTCTTAACATTATTTTGTGAAGATCCTTCCTGGCTTTGCCTACCCGAGCATAAGCAATTTTGGCTATGCTGCGAAATAGGGTTTCCTGCCAATTGAGGTCTATTAGAATTAGTTTCGACATTGTCGATTTCCATCGGTTCCCCTTGATTTTGTCTAGGTTGATTCTGATGGTATTGACCGGAATTTTGTCTAGGGTTTCCTGTCGTTTGTGGTCTTTGGAAATTACACGAATTTGTCGGTCTGTTATTGTTATTATATCTTCCGTTATTATTTTGCTTGTATTGTCCTGACGCATTATATCTAGTGTCATTGTTATTCCCTTGATTGTTTGAACCTTGACCCGCGCTTTGATTTCTATCTACATAATTTTTATTGTATCTCTGACCTCTGTCAGGATATCTACTATTCCATTTATCTGTTGGATTGTCACCTTTTGTTTTAAACTTCCTATACTCTGGTCTAATACTACTATCTTCAAATCTTCTACTCGTCATTATTTTTAATATGTTGTTCAAGTTTCCTTCGTCATAAATCTTGTCAAGCAACACTCCTTGTGTCATTTCTTTTATGGTATTTACTAATAAACTGTCCATGTTACTTAAGTCGATGTAGTGGTCACCCCTATAGTAAACTGTCAGTTCGTCCGCTTTATATTTTGTGTTTTGTATTTCAATCATTAACTCATTAACAGAGCTTACCCTTAGGTTGGATACCTTCCGATATAAGTGATGAGGCTCGATGTCTGGTCGGTACCGCAACTTTAACGTTTCCTTGATCAACTGCCAATTATCCGGCTGTGGAATGTTGATTATTGTGTTCTTCGCCTGTCCTTGGATTGTTCTGAAAATGTTCAAATTTATAAATTTTTGCAAGATCGCGAAAAATGTTCTTCGCTGGCAGATTTTAAGTTGTGCTGCAATTAATGAATGAAATGAGTTTTACGCACGAATTTTATTTTTCTTTCACGTTCGAGCGTTTTTAAAAAAATATTATTTCCCGATTTAAACAGGCAGGTTTGTGCTATTGAACAAGACTGATTTTATTTTTGAATTTTGCTCTTCATCAAAGCTTACAATCGAATACATTTAATATAATTAAGCTGACTAAGTGGTTCACATAATAATTTACATTTACTTATGTACTTAAATGCTGACTAAATGGTTTACATCATAATTTGTCAACAACATTATGATTCTTGGAAATATTATGAACTTACTAATTTTCTTTTGCACCTTTTGTGCTAAATTTCATAAAGGCAAAGGAAATGGTGTCATATTACTATTTTATTCATTTCCTGTTGTCTGGCTAATTTCATTAAGGAATTCTGCAAATTTATCAGGTTCATTACCCGGGTTATTCATATACGTAACTACTCCCCCTTTTAGAATAGAATTCTCCTGAATTCGTTTATTTAATTTTATTTTGATATACCTACGTTTCGTTATCAAGGTTGCAATTGCTAGTATTACTAAAACTGTGATCAATATGTTACATCCATATATTACTTTATTGTGAAATTTTAAATTAGAAATGTTTTTAAAATTTATTTTATTTTCCCCATCTATTTGATCTAATGTTAGTTTTTCTGTAAAGTTTTTAATATATTCGTACTTCGTGTTCATAATATTTCCTTCGACCATTTCAAATAAATTGGAAAAGTAATAATCATTGATTTTTATTGAACAATTATTGAATTGAATTACATAATTTCCACTAAGAATAGTTTGATTTTTGTTACACGTGTTGTTAACTACCAAATTATTTGCATTTTTTACAATAATTGATTTTTCATCTAACTCTATAATTTCTAATTCTTTGTTTTTTATTAGTTTACAACTCTTTGTTATTATACAATGAAAGCTGAGTTTTAATTGTCTAATATGTTTATTTTCTTCAAATCGCATTGTTTTATTTTCATAAGTAAAAATTTCTTCTATTTTTGCTTCAATTTCTTTTTGATTTTTATTTGGTATTGGTACAATTTTTCTTATTTTAACTTCTATAAAAGTTTTTGGTATTTTAATGCCAAGTATCAAATAAGTGTTATTAAAGGTTGCTGTTCCTAATTGAACATATTTTAATGTGTTGAAATCAATAATATTTGGTAATTTCATGATTTGTTAGAATATTTGGGTTAATAATCCCGTATTTTGCTGAAACTACATTATTTTGAATTTGTTCTATTTTATTTTTTATAAATTGAATTTTTGTCATTTGCTCTAAATACATTTTTTGTTCATATTCTTCGTCTATCATTTTATTTATAACATTAAAGCTTTTTTCAATTTCTTTTCTATCGCTTCTTACAATATTTTTTATTTGTTCTAACGCTAAATTAAAATACTCGTTTACGTGTATTTGTTCGTTCATCGTCTCGTCTGTCCTTAGGAGATGATTTTGAATTGTCTGTCTATCATTGTCGTCCATCGTACCAAACATCCATTTGGATACGCTGCCTACTGCGTTTACTAAACCTCTTCCTTTTCTTTTTACTTTTGGTATTAACGTCATTAATTTATCTCTTGCTTCTAATAATTCTGAATGTAATAAGTCCTTGTTGTTCGTTTTCAATAGAATAATATTGTCTGTCATTTCGTTAATTATGCTTTCCATTTCTTTTATGTTTATTAAGTGTACTACTATATCGGTATCCTTGACTATTTCTTGTGTTCTCATTTGAATGTCTATGAATCCTATCTGATCCGTTAATTCAGTAGATGTCAGTAATCCTTTAATCTGTGGTGTCCATGTCAATATCATTATTACTATCAGCTGGAGTATCTGAAAATTTCAATTGTTTTTTAATGTTAGAAAGGTGAATATTTTTCAGATTTCCCTTCTTATACCTAGGTTGCTCCTTATGCCTAACGGCTTTATAATTTTTTATAAATCCTTCCGTTCTCTTTTCTTCGTAATTTTCTCTTTTCTTATTTAGTTTATTTATAACTTTATTCTTTGTTGCTGTTAAATTATTTCTTACTACTTCTTGATCTATTTTATTGTGTTGTACCTCGTTTGGTGTACATTTAATTGTCGAATGAACTCTATCGTTATAATTTCGAATAGCCTTTTGTATCAATTGTTTTACTGGTAACCCTTTATTTAACTTATAAAGAATTCTAAACTTCTCTGCTACGGTATTGTGAAACCTTTCTACATCCGCATTGCCTGTGTGGCTATTGGGTTTTGTTAGGTGAAGTTCTACGTTTTCGTTATCTAGAAATTCTTTTATTCTCATTGCTTTAAATTCATTGTCTGCTACAATCTTTCTAGGCTTCCCTAGCTTAGCGAAATGATCCTCAAGCTGTTCAACAATCGTTATATGGTTTCTATCATTCAGTGGGTAGGCTGCACCAAATTTAGAGAATTTATCTATGGCTGTTAAGAAATGTTGACCTTTCATGACATACGTATCTATATGTACAATATCATTTATTCCTGTAGGAGTCTCCGTAAACTTCAATTTTGGTTTAATGGGATTCCTGTCATATTTTACTTCTTGACACACTTCACATTGGTTAATTACAATTTGAATTAGTTCCATTAATTTGGGATAGTATATTTTATTTCTTATTTGGTTAAATGTTTCCTGAATACCTGAGTGAATGCTTTCTCTAACATGATACAAGGAGATTTGCTTCACTGCTTCGACTTCTGTCTCAATGTCTTGTGCTCTCATTGTACATTTAATAAATTCTATTTGATTGTTATTTGAAAACATCTCAATAAGCTTTTCCTGCACTATGTTGTATTTACGTTCTGATATTTCTGAAAATACTCCTATTTTACCTTTTCCGATATATTTTCGAAATATTTCACTCATTCTATCGAAGTCGTGTTCAGAAATAAAAATAATCCTTTTTCCATGCAACATTTTGAATTCTTCTACCTTATTATTCGTTAGTATAATTTGTGTCTTATATTTATTAACTATCTCTTCTTTAATTGGGAAATAATCACCTAAATCTTCTTCGGCTGAATGTATTGTTGCCATTGTTTCATCATCTATATTATTGATTAAATAATGCAAAGTACTTGTTTTCTTTGCCATTACTTCATCGTCTTCTATATTATTGACAGAAAAGTTTGAAATATTGGTATTGTTTTCCACCATCTTTTCGGAATTAACGTCTTCACTATGTTCTATTCTGCTCAAAAAGTCGGCTACTTTATTTTCTTTTCCTTGCAAATATTCGATGTCAAATTGATATTCACCTAGTTTTAATAACCATCTCTGATGTCGAGGTGACATGTCTTTTCCTCTGTATTTGGAATGTAAAAATTTTATCGGTTGATGGTCAGTTAAAATTTTGAATCTTTTGCCATAAACGTATGGTCTAAAGTAGTTAACACTCCACATTATTGCTAAGAACTCTTTATCGGTTGCCGAATAATTCCTTTCGTGGTTATTTAATGTTCTTGAAGCGTAACATACTGGGTGTCCTTCTTGGGATAGTACTGCTCCAATCGCATAATTGGATGCATCTGTTGTCAACGTGAATTGTTTTTCAAAATCTGGGTAACGCAAAATTGGGTGCGTACTTATTAACGTTTTTAACTTTTCAAAAGCTTCAATATACGTTGGGTCCTTTAGATTAATTTTTGCCCCTTTCTTCAAGTATTTGGTAATTGGCTGTGCTACTTTTGCATAGTCCTTTACGAATTTCCGATAGTAACCCGTAACTCCTAGGAAACTTTTAATCTGTCTTTCTGTTTTTGGCAATTCTAAATTTCTGATAACGTTAATTTTGTTTGGGTTCGGCTTCATACCATCTTTTGTTAGAATATGTCCTAAAAACTCAGTCTCCTTCTTTAAGAAATTACACTTGTCTATTTGGATTTTTAGGTTTTTACTTTCGAGGACTTTAAAAATGTCTCCTATAGCTTTGACATGTTCACTCAACGATGTACTAAATATTAAGATATCATCTAAGTAAACTACGCATGTTCGGTTTATATAATCTCTAAGGATTTCATTCATCAGCCGTTGGAATGTGGCTGGGGCATTTTTCAAACCGAATGGCATCCTTACGAACTCATAAAGTCCATGGGGTGTTACAAATGCTGTTTTTTCCCGATCCTCTTTCTTAGCTAAATTTGGTGATACCCTTTTGCCAAGTCTAAAGTGGTAAAGTATTGGGCTCTTCCTAATTTGTCTAAAATAGAATCAATGTTTGGGAGTGGATATTTGTCATCTATTGTGACATCATTTAACTTTCTGTAGTCTATTACAATTCTATATTTTTTTTCGCCTGAATTATATAGTTTTTTGGGCACCACTATCAATGGGCTCGAATACCTTGAGTGGCTTTTTTGAATGATTCCCTGCTCTTCCATTTCTCTAATTTGTTTTCTGACCTCCATTTCATGTTGGGGTGGGTATCTATACATCTTTGAATTTATTTGCTGTTGCGTTGTGGTTTTGATCTCGTGTTGGATTTCTGTTGTGTTGGTTAATCTGTCACCTTCTTTAAACAATAACTTATTAAATCTTTTTAATAGTTTTGTAACTTCTATATGTTCTTCGGCATTGAGATGATCTAATGCTAACCTTTCTAAATTCAGATCTGTAGCTTCCAAAGTACAGATTTGATTTAAATTATACGGATTATTTAGAAAATAAGTTTCTCTTTGATTTAAAATTATTTTTCTTTTTTCAATATCTATCTGAGCATTCAGAAAATTAAGTATATCTATTCCAATTATAAAGTCATACTTTCGTCCTGTGAGCGGAGTGGATTTCCATCTTGCTCTGGCGTTGCTGGGTAAGTTAAATTCTTCCGGTGCCAATGTGTGCACTTCGTAGTTAATAGTATCCTCGCTTGTAAGCGTACTAAATGTTAGTGGGTTGCTAAGTTTAATTTTTTGGAAATCTTTTATTTCGCTATTGATCAGGCTTAAACTGGCTCCTGTATCAATAAGCGCTACATAACTTTTATCTCTAATCCTCATTTTTATTTTGGGTAAGCATTCCAAGGCTCCCTCATAAAAAAAATACTATTATTTACTTCTTCCCTCTTAACATTATTTTGTGAAGATCCTTCCTGGCTTTGCCTACCCGAGCATAAGCAATTTTGGCTATGCTGCGAAATAGGGTTTCCTGCCAATTGAGGTCTATTAGAATTAGTTTCGACATTGTCGATTTCCATCGGTTCCCCTTGATTTTGTCTAGGTTGATTCTGATGGTATTGACCGGAATTTTGTCTAGGGTTTCCTGTCGTTTGTGGTCTTTGGAAATTACACGAATTTGTCGGTCTGTTATTGTTATTATATCTTCCGTTATTATTTTGCTTGTATTGTCCGGACGCATTATATCTAGTGTCATTGTTATTCCCTTGATTGTTTGAACCTTGACCCGCGCTTTGATTTCTATCTACATAATTTTTATTGTATCTCTGACCTCTGTCAGGATATCTACTATTCCATTTATCTGTTGGATTGTCACCTTTTGTTTTAAACTTCCTATACTCTGGTCTAATACTACTATCTTCAAATCTTCTACTCGTCATTATTTTTAATATGTTGTTCAAGTTTCCTTCGTCATAAATCTTGTCAAGCAACACTCCTTGTGTCATTTCTTTTATGGTATTTACTAATAAACTGTCCATGTTACTTAAGTCGATGTAGTGGTCACCCCTATAGTAAACTGTCAGTTCGTCCGCTTTATATTTTGTGTTTTGTATTTCAATCATTAACTCATTAACAGAGCTTACCCTTAGGTTGGATACCTTCCGATATAAGTGATGAGGCTCGATGTCTGGTCGGTACCGCAACTTTAACGTTTCCTTGATCAACTGCCAATTATCCGGCTGTGGAATGTTGATTATTGTGTTCTTCGCCTGTCCTTGGATTGTTCTGTAAAATATTGACCTCACTACCTCCTTCTGTAGTTCATTGCTACTAATCGTGGATAGCAAGTATTCTATGCTGCTGAAAAAGGAGTTGACCGTTATATTTCCTGTCCCTGTGAAGATTGGTAAACTGTTCACAGTCTTCATTAGTCCATGTCTGCTACTGTTGTTGTCTTCCGTTCTGCTCCGTAGTTCCAGATAGGCTTGCCGCATTTGCTCCAATTGTTGTTCTCTTCTTGCAAGCTCCTCTACTAGGTCTACGGCGGGCATTTGAATCTGTTCGTTAGCCATTCTTCTTTGGTCGAAGATTTGTTGCCTTTTTGAATAAATCGTGATGTTCAAATTAATGGTGGAACACTTTATTTATTTTGTGTTCACTCGCACTGCACTTTGAACGTAGTTAGTGGTGATTTCAGTTTCTATAGAAACCACTGCACTTTGAATATTTATTTATTTGTGGCTGTTTTAACTATAAGCGTTCACTGCACTTTTGTGGCTTCTGCTTATTCTTTGAATAGCGTTCACTGCACTTTTAGTGGTGTCTACTTCAGTTTTTGCTAAATAGCAAATATATTATTCAGTTATTCTTGTTATATCCTGGAGGGTCTGGTCAACGTCTTATCGTTGGCTACAGAATCGCAGGATTGAAATTGGGAATTATTTGAACAATTTGTATGGGTAAAACGATTTTTCCGAACGCGGTTCGAATCACTGGACCTTTGATAGCGATATTTACTTTATTTCACTTTATTTACAAAGATCCTACCGACTGCGCCAATTTTATTTTTCTTTCACGTTCGAGCGTTTTTAAAAAAATATTATTTCCCGATTTAAACAGGCAGGTTTGTGCTATTGAACAAGACTGATTTTATTTTTGAATTTTGCTCTTCATCAAAGCTTACAATCGAATACATTTAATATATTTAAGCTGACTAAGTGGTTCACATAATAATTTACATTTACTTATGTACTTAAATGCTGACTAAATGGTTTACATCATAATTTGTCAACAACATTATGATTCTTGGAAATATTATGAACTTACTAATTTTCTTTTGCACCTTTTGTGCTAAATTTCATAAAGGCAAAGGAAATGGTGTCATATTACTATTTTATTCATTTCCTGTTGTCTGGCTAATTTCATTAAGGAATTCTGCAAATTTATCAGGTTCATTACCCGGGTTATTCATATACGTAACTCACGCGCAATTTATGAATGAAATGGTTTAGGATTTATGGCGCCGGTGTAACTGTTGATGTAGTAGTTGCTGCGGGAAGTGAGGACAGAAGTGTGCGCACGTTGATGTGTAAATATGTATAAATATAAGTATGTGCTTTAGTGTTTGATACAACAGCGGTCAATACTGGGCGTTTCAATGGTACCTGTACGTTAATTGAAAATAATTTACAAAGACAACTTTTATGGTTACCATGCCGTCATCATATATACGATATTGTTTTAAGATGCGTTTTCGAAGAAAAAATAAGCTGTTATGGAAGTCCAAACGTTAAAATGTTTGAGAAATTTAAAAATGCTTGGGCTAAGATTGATGCTAAAAACTATGAGTATGGCATGAACGATCCAACTGTCAAGACGTACATGAAAGAGTCTGCTGTTCGCATTATCGGTGCAGTAAATAATATCTTGGAAGAAAAACAACCCAGGGAAGACTATAAAGAATTCTTGGAACTCACTTTGCTCTTCCTGGGTCAAAAACCAGAAAAGACACATCCAAACAGCCTAATGTTTCGATCGCCAGGAGCTGTTCACCATGCAAGGTGGATGGCAAAAGCGATTTACTGTCTAAAAATATTTTTATTCCGTAACGAGTTCCAGCTTTCAGCAACTGAATTAAATGGGCTTCGTCAAATTTGTGTTTTTATTGCTGAAGTCTATGTCGAAGCGTGGTTTTCTGCTCCTTTGGCCATTAAAGCGCCATATCAAGATTTTTTATTTTTACAAAAACTTGAAAACTTCAAAAAAATTGATGCTGCTATATCTTATGTTGCTCTTAAAAAGTTCAGGAACCACTTGTGGTATTTAAGCCCTGAGGCGGTTGGTCTTGCATTTTTTGACAGCAACGTATCCCTTTTTTCAAAACAAAAAATTGTGGCGGCTTTGGAAAATGATTTTGAACAAGAGCAAAACACAAAGCGAGCTACAATAAATGATAGAGAAATCGTTGAAATATTCCATGACGGAATTGAACAGTTCGTCTCTGCCGAAACAAAAGCATTATTTGAAAGATTTCAAATAAATACTGATTTTTTTAAATTAAACCCAGACAAATGGGAGCAGGACCAATCTTATTGTAAAGCGGCTGAACTGATGAAAAAATTAAATGTTACAAATGACACTGCCGAAAGGGGGTTAAATTGATGGAAGAGTATAATAAACTATTTACCAAAAATGAACGCCAAAAACAATTTGTTTTAAAAATTGTTAGCGATTACCGCCATCGGTTTCCGGACTGTAATAAAAAGACATTGTCTCAAGTGCTTTAAACAATATTAATAAAAAGAGAAATCATATACATAAGTAGTTTTATTTAAGTATAATAAATCGACATTGAGGCGTACTTTTTCTCCTATATTTAAGTTTTTTTCATTAAATATTAACATTAGACAAAAATGTTATTGACAGATGTTATTGTAGACATATTAATCAACATCTTTCGCCAGTAATGTTTAAAAAAAAAAACACAGAGAAAGTTACAAGCAGTCAAAGTAAGAATTTGCGTGAAAAAACGTATTTTGTGTAACTTTGGGGGGCCGACGCGCCCCCTAATCCTCTTCCTACGACCTTGAAATTTTACTAGAATTTTTTTTAAATAAAACTACACACAAAAAAACACTGAGACCAAAACAATAAAGAAAAAAAAAATACTCCATACATTTAATTGTCACCCTAGTGCGCATATTTGTATGTGCAAAGACGTCATTTGTCCTTGAATTAATATTTTGGCATGTGATGTAGGTCAAGGTTGATTTATATGATCTTGTAAGTACGAGTACATTTGATTTTATGTATTTATCTAAAGTATTTATACAAATAGGCACATATGTACATATGAACAAAGTTAGTTCTGCATTTTGTATACATAGATAAGAATATATGTATAATGGGTAAAATATTTGTATTATGTTAAATGGGGGTTTATATCGATGCACAGGTATGTACATACATATGTATATAAATGTATGTATGTATGTATATATATTTATTGGGGTACTATTTACGTACATAAAATGTGTAGCTACATGCATACATATGGGACTATTAATTTCACCTACTATGTATGTATGTATAATAAATGCTCAACTATGAACAAAGTTTGAGTGAAGAAAACGTTTTAAATTAATATCCATGCATTTATGAATCTACATATGTACATACATACATACATATGTACGCAGACGCAAGATTTGCAGTAATTTTCAAAAAATTTGCGAATAACTTATGTAGATAAAAGCGTAAAAATTATGTGTCAACAAATGCAAATCGCCGACGGCATTTTAGCATTTGCGTTTGCGCACCACCATTATAGCAAATCTAATCATATCATATGTATGTATGTAAGTACGTACACACAAATTACACAAAAGAGGACTCTTCATTAATTCATAAAACCAATTTTATTATTATTTGACTTTATTTTTCCAATATCCAACGAAATTCATAAATTTCCTAATACGTAATGCCGTCGGCAAAACAACAGGTGGATTATGCTCACATTTGTGCATTAATTAAATCCATATTCATAAAACAAAAAAGGGACGGCTTTAGCCATTAATTTCACAAATGCACATACATAAGTATGAATATACATTTTATCAATCGTATTATAATTATTCTGCTTTTTATTAAATTGTCAAAATCAACCCAAAATAGGTATATTTTTCTTACATTTATGAGAAAATACAAGCTGTTAGATTTCTTTCGACCTCACTCATCTCTGTTAACTTGCCGCTCTTGCTATTTCCCCTGTTAGCTCTGGCGAGGTGAGCTACGCTTACATATCTTCTTGGATTTTGACAATTCACACCGATATTCGCGTAAAAAGTTTCTCTGTCAAATATAAGTTCTCTGGACTAAAGGTTCTTCGGTTTGGTCCCACGTTCGATTAAACCAGCTAAATGTTCAGAGCGCATCAACAACGAATCAATATTTTCTATTTACTTTTGATACGTACTCAGTGGCTGTGGTCCCTTCACTACATAACCCATTTTGGAATCGATGTTTGCATTTAAACGCGCATTACGTATTAAATTTACAATCCAGCATTCTGCATCGCTTGGTTTTATATTGAACTTATCGGCCAGCATTGCAATAGTGATGCGACAATGAAAGTGTCATTCAATATCATCGTTTGGCAGTCATGCACCTTCGAAGTCGAAGTTCACGTACAAACACTAAAAGAATTCGGTGATAGGGTTACGGTAAGTGTAAGATTCTTGTTGTATCATTTTTATAAAATCTCACAGCGGTGGCAAAGCTTCCAACGCTGTGCTCCAGTCCAAAGTCTACATTTTGGCGGAAAATTTTCCCCATAAGATATTGAAGTAGCTTTAAGGAATAAACAAACAATTATAATTTATTTTTGAATACTTTATTAATTACAAACCTTATCATTGGACTTGTACAAATAATTGGCAAGTTTGTTATCACTCTCCAAATGTTCCACCTTAAAATTATAGTTCTTTTGAAGTGCATTCGTATATCCATGTGGTAATCGCTCATATTTGTGTCGTTCACTGTCTCGAGAATATATTGCAGTATTTCTTGCTGGTTGTAAATCTGTTATTGAAATGCCGATAATAAAAAATAAATGAAAGAAACAACGAAACAAGGTTTCTCACCTCCTTTCCACATAAGAATGCCATCAGTGGAAAAACTGATAATAAATCATTGTTAAATCAAACTGCGCCATGTTGTTTTAATATTTTTCAACTTCGGGACGAAATTAGCAAAATCAACGTGCTGACAAGTTTTTCACCATTATTATTATTTTGTTTTATGTACATTGTGCAACAAAATAATTATGCTATTACCCAGCAAGCATTTGGAAGATATTTTAGCGATATATCGGGTGTTTTTTTTAGGGGTATAGAACTTCGAATTGAAATAAAACACAAGAAAATCGTTTTAAGGTCCATCAATTTGGCTTTATTGGAAGGATAATTTTATGCCATTAATGTTTAAATATGATTTCGGGCATGTGGCCGCCGCGGCTGGCTTGAATAAAGCCAATTCTACAGGTCTAATTTTCAACCACATTTTCGAGCATATGGGGCCGTATGTCGGCAATAACGCCACGAATGTTGGCTTCCAATTCCCCTAACGTTTCTGGTTTGTTGGTGTAGACGAGCGACTTCACATATCCCCAAAGAAAATAATCCAATGGTGTCAAATCACACGATCTTGGTGGCCAATTGACAGGTCCATTCCGCGAAATTATGCGCTCAGCGAATGTTTCCTTCAATAAATCGATTGTGACGTGCGCTGTGTGGCATGTAGCGCCGTCTTGTTGGAACCACAACTCATCCACATTCATGCCATCCAATTCGGGAACAAAATAGTCGGTTATCATGGCTCTATACCGGTCTCCATTAACGGTAACTGCCTCTCCAGCATTATTGCGGAAGAAGTATGGCCCAATGACTCCACCAGCCCATAGAGCACACCAAACAGTCAGTTTTTGTGGATGTAATGGCGTTTCAAGGGTCTCATGTGGATTCTCTTCACTCCAAATGCGGCAATTTTGCTTGTTGACGTAGCCATTCAACCAAAAATGAGCCTCATCACTGAACAAAATTTTGCGATGAAAATCAGCATGGAGATCAATCTCATTTTCGGCCCATACACCAAAATCACGACGCATTGCATGGTCTCGCGGCTTTAATTCTTGCACAAGCTGGATCTTGTAAAGTCGCAAGCCAAGATCTTTGCGCAAAATCTTCCATAAAGTTAATGGACAAAGCTCCAATTGCTGTGCACGGTGGCGAATCGATTCATTCGGGTCCTCTTCAACACTTTGCTCTACAGCGGCAATTGTTTCTTCGGTTCGCACTGTTCGACGTCTCTGCGGATGCGTATTATCACATAGAGTAAACGTAGTGCGAAAACGATCCATGGTTAACCGAATTAATTGCTCTGATGGACGATTATGTCGACCATAAAATGGACGGAGCTCACGGTAAACTTCGCGAACTGAACCATTATTTTCGAAATAAATTTGCACGATTTGCAAGCGTTGTTCTTTTGTCAACCTGTTCATGATGAAATGGCAAACCAAACTGAACATAAATGACATTAGAGTTGCCAGATTTGACCTCAAAATGCCAGTTTTATCTCTATTCGAAAAACAAACCTGTAAAAAAAACACCCTTTACATATCTTCTGCGCGAACCGTGTATGTATCGCTTTGAAGATATTTTAGCGATATATCTTCTGCGCGATAATATTGCGATATCGCCAAGAAGATAATAGTAAGACGTGCAATGGCACATGTCTATCGCGGTGGCAATAATAAAGCGATACCGGCGATCGCATTTTGCATTGGCTACAAAAATAAATTTTTTGATCATTTTTACAGTCCCGTTGAAGAACGGTACTTATTGTCACGTATTTATCTTCCAAGCAAAAAATTGGCTATTCTTTGAGCATGTTTTTTAATTTTTGCTTCATTTGATTGTAATTTGGAAGGTGATCAGATAAGATGTGCATTTTTAAATAAGTGAAAGAACGAAAGTGCCATCTTAAAAATTTATTACATATATGTAATTATTGTTTTAAAGCAGCGATAGGCAAACTTACATACATTTCTTTACTTTGCGCTTGTGTTGAAAACCATGTTAGCGCACGAAGTAAGCAGAGGTACACTGAATAAAATTCAGTATCATAAAATAAAACAATAAAAATTTAAATTTTTTCAATTTTTTCATAAAATATTGGGTATATATCATATAATAAAATTTTTAAACCTAAATTACTTAACTATATTTTCCAGCTCAATTTCCTGGTCAAAGCATTTGATTCGCAGCAGGTCGTCTAAATGTTCGTTTGATATTCTGTTTCTATTTTTTGTTTTAATAATTTTTATAGTTGCGAATGCTGTTTCGCAATTATAGGTGGAGGGGAATATTGAATACAATTTCATCATTTCTTTTGTTTTGTTTGTTTGTTAATTTGTTCAGTTCTGCGTATCAATGTTCGATGAGACAAAGTAACAGAATTTATTAATTCCGCCATTTCTTTCCCTTCTTGTCCAAAGCATTGCAAAACATTTCCTAATAGTTCTTTCAAAAACACACCATCTTGAAATGGTCGACAATTTTTCGCCAGACTAAAGCGACTATGTAAGAGGCCTTTTTTATTGGCAATTTATATTTTTCCAAAATGGAGAGTGGCAAGCAAATTTCTGAATTGTCTTGCTCAGGAGAAATAATTTCATTATTGTCTATGTGGCAAGCCATAATTCAATAATAAAAGGTTCTGTAATAAAGCAGCTCACTCTTTCCCACATGACAAATCGGCTCTTAACTCATGAAGAATGTTGCATATTCTACAGTTTTCACTTGTTATAGTAGTATATTGAAAACATCTTCATACTAAAAAAAGCGTTGGTATTACTGACTCGTTTGTCTAATTTTTTCAATGTTTACATTTGATTTTGTGATTGCAAGAATTTGGGTGAGTTTTGCAAAAATTAATGTTATTTCATAAAAATATAAGACTTTTTCAATTGAAACATCTGTTATACCTTATTTACAGTGTAATTAACCACAATACTTAGAATGCGATCCCTTCAGTGGGATATTATTTGAACATTGGTGGTCGAGAAGCTCGTGAGTAAATACCAGTTTGGTTTACATCAATGATAAATCTCACATACATATGTACATATTTATTTGCAGAACATCGTTTCCCACTCATCGCACGGATTATAATTGTGAATGTACATACATATGTATATTTTCCCAACAGTGTCCATCGTCGATCGACTGGAGCGTCTTCCTGCTGCCGATCTATAGCACTTTTTGAAAGCACGCACACGTAAGTTAAATGGTATACCAACTGCATTTATTAAGGGAAATTCTTATAATTAGACCTTTTTATTTAAAGGTTTTTTCGACCGTTTGGTGTATACATGCCCAAGTGCAAAACCACCGTCTTCTAACTTTTTTCCTGCGTTAAGGTTCAATTAGAGGTGCCATAACCATAACCATAGAAAACAGCTGATCCAACCAACCTTATGGGTTACACTGTAATCGATTAGTGGTGCCATACCATAACGCCATAACCATACCATAACCATAGCGACCAACTGAAGGTTCAATTAGAGGTGCCATAACCATAACCATAGAAAACAGCTGATCCAACCAACCTTATGGGTTACACTGTAATCGATTAGTGGTGCCATACCATAACGCCATAACCATAACCATAGCGACCAACTGAATTTTGGTTTTTGTTATATTGTGATATTTTTATTCTTCGTGTGCAGTTTATTTTGATTTGATGAGTTTTAATTTATATTTTGCGTCCGCGTTTTACATACTTTACTAAATTTTTATTTACTTTCAGTTTATTGCAAATATCAGCTGTTTATGGTTATGGCACCACTAATCGATTCCTTAAATATGGTTATGGTTATGACTACGATTATGGTTATGGCGTTATGGTATGGTACCTCTAATTGAACCTTTAGACGCACACACTCACACGTAAGTTAAATGTAAGATCGCAGTTGTCCACCAGCGTAGAAACGGCCGCCCTATTTTATAAGCCTTGTTATTGAAATTTATCATCGCAGAACGGTACGTACACGTCGGTGGGTAACTGCGCTCTAATATAGCAATATAATAATATAGAAATTATAATAATTGAACCACTTTGTTTACAGGTTCCTTCTAACACTTGGTATTTCCTTGCCCATTAACGAACTATCCCGAAGACGATACCAAATTATTTAAGATTTAAATAAAATTAAATATGGGGTATATCATAACAGTTTCTACAATAATCACGTGGTTTTATTTTAATTTCAAATATTTACAGGCCCGTTGAAAAAATCGGAATATATAAATCCTTTCCACTCTATATGTTATTATTTTTTTCAGTTTTAAGGGATCGGAATTTAAGTTTTTCTTTTCAGAGAATTACTTTAAAAGCAAAATTAAAATGATCGCTTTCGATGTATAGCGATGCTATTCATTCCGATTCCGACCAAATTTGCAATATCTAAATACGGAATAGGCCTGTATAATCCAAATATTTAAAATTTGTAAGTTGTTATGTTTGTAATATAATCATGTCAAAAGGGGTCACCGGGTTGGAATGAAATTTAGCAGGAATATAAGTTATAGCCTGCAGTAAAAGATAGGATTTTTTTTTTAAATAGCGATAAGTTGGGATGAGATAGACTGAGGGATCTACAGATATATAATCAGTTGCATGGTCATGGAGAAAACTATAAATTATTAGAAAGTGGCCGTACCACCTCTGAATTTTTAATACCGCATTTCTCGGAAAATATATATGTATGTGCGATAGAGAACTGGAATTGTGTTTTTATACACAACCAAGACTATTGAGTTTTTTTAATATAAATTTTTATTGATAGTATTGATTTTGGCGACCTTTCCATTTTAAATTAAGTTCTTTTGCTGGCTCAAGGTTCGACCTTATATTTTTATTTTTTGCCAATTAAAATAGAGTTAAATCTCCACATATTTATTTGTATAAAATGGAAAGGTAAAATTTCGCAGATATACATAAGATAGTACAAAAATGAAATAATTACTTAAAAAATAATATTTTAATAAGTATTTTACTTAGTATTTTTCTGATACTTTTTCGCAAAAAGGGATCACATTTTTCCCCCTTACGGCGTACCCCCAAAATACAACTATAGATTAAGGAGTGTCAGAATTTAGTAAGTACATAACCTTTTATAATTGAATCATGGTGGCAAGCAACATATTTTAGAAAAAAATTTGCTTTGAATTCTAAAAGCTTTAAATTTCTATTATTCCCTAATAACAAATCAAAATTCGAATGGCAGGTTTTATAATGCCTTTTTATATAAAATGAATTTTTTCGATTTAAAATCCTATTACAGATAAGGCATTGAGATTCATTTTCTAAATTTATAATAAAAAAAAAGTTCTTCGTATAGCATTCGTGTGAATGCTTCGACGTCGTGGTTGAAAATGCAAAATGTGCTTATCGCTGTTTTAAAGTGGTGAAATATTAAAGTGGTTTACATACTATATAATACATACTATAATTAATATTTAAAATGTTTACATCCAAGCAGTTGAGAAAGAAGGCTAGAGTAGAGGCTAGAAAGATAGTGACCGGTTGACTTAGTAATAATAATTTAAATTTAGGTACTGACAAATTGCAATAATGATAGAGTTGTAGATTGTAATGATGTTGTGCCAAATATTAATGTTGATTGTGCTATGGATAGTGAAAATAGTTTTGAGGCTACTGATGATAGTGTATTTTTTGAAGATAGTCTGGATGAATTAGATAATGTTGTTTGCGACAATACTAAAAAAATTGATTTGTCAGAAAAATTGTGTGGGTGGACTGTTAAGAACAATATCAGTAATAGTGCTTTTAATGAATTGCTGCAGGTACTTAATGAATGTAATATTATCGTGCAAAAAAATTTTAGGACAGTAAAGAAAAGTCCTGGTACTGTTGAACGCAGAACAGTTGGTAATGAAGTTTATGTTCGCTATGGTTTAAAATCTGCATTGGCTGATGTTTTGCTAGTTAATAATTTTGAAAGTGATGATTTGGTTTTAGATATTAATGTTGATGGACTGCCATTGTTTAAAAGTTCGAATAAAGAGGTTTGGCCAATTTTAGGAAGCCTCGTTGATATTTCTGAGGAATTTTTGGTTGGTCTTTATGAGGGTACTTCAAAACCAAAAAGTGCAGATGAATTTTTTGAAGAATTTATAACAGAGATGAATCAGTTAAGAAGAGATGGAGTGATTTTTAACAATAGGAAATATAACGTCAAAGTAAGGTGTTTTGTTATGGATGCACCAGCTCGCTCATTTGTTTTAGGTACAAAAGGTCACAGCGGCTATTATTATTGTATTAGGTGTAATAATAAAGGGGAAATGGTAAAGAATAGGGTAGGTTTTCCACTTACAGATACATTGGTTTTGAGAGATAATGATTCATTTAGGTGTCGCTCTCATCCGGAGCACCACAACCTTATGACTGTAACGGCGTTAGAAAGATTATCAGAGTTCGTCATGGTTGGCCAAATCTTACTAGATTATATTCATATAGTAGTGTTTAGGTTTTATGAAAACTTTATCCTTCCTGATCGGGTGCATAAGCTCCCTTGGTATACGAAAAACCTTAAAAAGTTAAAAAATCAGAGGAATAAATTTTATAAATTATTTAAATCCACAAATAATGAATGCTTTAAAGAAAAGTATGTAGATTACATGACCCGGTTCAATGTCTTTGACAAATTTTTATATTATCGTTACATATTGCGTTTCGAAGATGAACTAAAATCGAATCCTAAGGCTTTTTGGAAATATATTCGATCTAAGAAGGGCTGCTCAAATATTCCAGCTTGTATGATCTGCAATGATAAACGCTCTGAAAGTTTATCTGATTCGGCGGCCTTGTTTGCGGATTTTTTCAAATCCAACTTTGTTTCGGATACTGAGGTATCGGGTATACCTCTTCATACTGACTCCCGGGTGGTTGACTTTGGTTCATTGTTGTAACTGAGTTGGATATTATAGAAGCCATTTTTTCTCTTCAATCGTCATAAATAGAATTGAAAGAGTACAACGCAATTTCATTCGTTTCGCCTTGCAACCTCTTAACTTTTCTGATCCTTTACCTTCCTATAGCGCGCGTTGAATGCTTATAGTATTGGTATTTCCTTGCCCATTAACGAACTATCCCGAGGACGATACCAAATTATTTAAGATTTAAATAAAATTAAATATGGGGTATATCATAACAGTTTCTACAATAATCACGTGGTTTTATTTTAATTTCAAAAATTTACAGGCCCGTTGAAAAAATCGGAATATATAAATCCTTTCCACTCTATATGTTATTATTTTTTTCAGTTTTAAGGGATCGGAATTTAAGTTTTTCTTTTCAGAGAATTACTTTAAAAGCAAAATTAAAATGATCGCTTTCGATGTATAGCGATGCTATTCATTCCGATTCCGACCAAATTTGCAATATCTAAATACGGAATAGGCCTGTATAATCCAAATATTTAAAATTTGTAAGTTGTTATGTTTGTAATATAATCATGTCAAAAGGGGTCACCGGGTTGGAATGAAATTTAGCAGGAATATAAGTTATAGCCTGCAGTAAAAGATAGGATTTTTTTTTAAATAGCGATAAGTTGGGATGAGATAGACTGAGGGATCTACAGATATATAATCAGTTGCATGGTCATGGAGAAAACTATAAATTATTGGAAAGTGGCCGTACCACCTCTGAATTTTTAATACCGCATTTCTCGGAAAATATATATGTATGTGCGATAGAGAACTGGAATTGTGTTTTTATACACAACCAAGACTATTGAGTTTTTTTAATATAAATTTTTATTGATAGTATTGATTTTGGCGACCTTTCCATTTTAAATTAAGTTCTTTTGCTGGCTCAAGGTTCGACCTTATATTTTTATTTTTTGCCAATTAAAATAGAGTTAAATCTCCACATATTTATTTGTATAAAATGGAAAGGTAAAATTTCGCAGATATAAGATAGTACAAAAATGAAATAATTACTTAAAAAATAATATTTTAATAAGTATTTTACTTAGTATTTTTCTGATACTTTTTCGCAAAAAGGGATCACATTTTTCCCCCTTACTGCGTACCCCCAAAATACAACTATAGATTAAGGAGTGTCAGAATTTAGTAAGTACATAACCTTTTATAATTGAATCATGGTGGCAAGCAACATATTTTAGAAAAAAATTTGCTTTGAATTCTAAAAGCTTTAAATTTCTATTATTCCCTAATAACAAATCAAAATTCGAATGGCAGGTTTTATAATGCCTTTTTATATAAAATGAATTTTTTCGATTTAAAGTCCTATTACAGATAAGGCATTGAGATTCATTTTCTAAATTTATAATAAAAAAAAAGTTCTTCGTATAGCATTCGTGTGAATGCTTTGACGTCGTGGTTGAAAATGCAAAATGTGCTTATCGCTGTTTTAAAGTGGTGAAATATTAAAGTGGTTTACATACTATATAATACATACTATAATTAATATTTAAAATGTTTACATCCAAGCAGTTGAGAAAGAAGGCTAGAGTAGAGGCTAGAAAGATAGTGACCGGTTGACTTAGTAATAATAATTTAAATTTACGTACTGACAAATTGCAATAATGATAGAGTTGTAGATTGTAATGATGTTGTGCCAAATATTAATGTTGATTGTGCTATGGATAGTGAAAATAGTTTTGAGGCTACTGATGATAGTGTATTTTTTGAAGATAGTCTGGATGAATTAGATAATGTTGTTTGCGACAATACTAAAAAAATTGATTTGTCAGAAAAATTGTGTGGGTGGACTGTTAAGAACAATATCAGTAATAGTGCTTTTAATGAATTGCTGCAGGTACTTAATGAATGTAATATTATCGTGCAAAAAAATTTTAGGACAGTAAAGAAAAGTCCTGGTACTGTTGAACGCAGAACAGTTGGTAATGGAGTTTATGTTCGCTATGGTTTAAAATCTGCATTGGCTGATGTTTTGCTAGTTAATAATTTTGAAAGTGATGATTTGGTTTTAGATATTAATGTTGATGGACTGCCATTGTTTAAAAGTTCGAATAAAGAGGTTTGGCCAATTTTAGGAAGCCTCGTTGATATTTCTGAGGAATTTTTGGTTGGTCTTTATGAGGGTACTTCAAAACCAAAAAGTGCAGATGAATTTTTTGAAGAATTTATAACAGAG
This sequence comes from Philophylla caesio, assembly GCA_963971545.1. Classification (NCBI taxonomy): domain Eukaryota; kingdom Metazoa; phylum Arthropoda; class Insecta; order Diptera; family Tephritidae; genus Philophylla; species Philophylla caesio. The sequence continues at coordinate 32,260,597 of OZ020608.1, read as the reverse complement.
ATGAATCAGTTAAGAAGAGATGGAATGATTTTTAACAATAGGAAATATAACGTCAAAGTAAGGTGTTTTGTTATGGATGCACCAGCTCGCTCATTTGTTTTAGGTACAAAAGGTCACAGCGGCTATTATTATTGTATTAGGTGTAATAATAAAGGGGAAATGGTAAAGAATAGGGTAGGTTTTCCACTTACAGATACATTGGTTTTGAGAGATAATGATTCATTTAGGTGTCGCTCTCATCCGGAGCACCACAACCTTATGACTGTAACGGCGTTAGAAAGATTATCAGAGTTCGTCATGGTTGGCCAAATCTTACTAGATTATATTCATATAGTAGTGTTTAGGTTTTATGAAAACTTTATCCTTCCTGATCGGGTGCATAAGCTCCCTTGGTATACGAAAAACCTTAAAAAGTTAAAAAATCAGAGGAATAAATTTTATAAATTATTTAAATCCACAAATAATGAATGCTTTAAAGAAAAGTATGTAGATTACATGACCCGGTTCAATGTCTTTGACAAATTTTTATATTATCGTCACATATTGCGTTTCGAAGATGAACTAAAATCGAATCCTAAGGCTTTTTGGAAATATATTCGATCTAAGAAGGGCTGCTCAAATATTCCAGCTTGTATGATCTGCAATGATAAACGCTCTGAAAGTTTATCTGATTCGGCGGCCTTGTTTGCGGATTTTTTCAAATCCAACTTTGTTTCGGATACTGAGGTATCGGGTATACCTCTTCATACTGACTCCCGGGTGGTTGACTTTGGTTCATTGTTGTAACTGAGTTGGATATTATAGAAGCCATTTTTTCTCTTCAATCGTCATTAAAAATGGATTCGGGTGGGCTCAATACTTTCTTTCTCAAAAAATGCAGTTTCTCTATTTGTGTGCCATTGCTTTATATCTTCAATCTCTCACTCTCTACGGGTGAGTTCATTGATCGCTGGAAACTTACTTCCATCACACCAATCTTTAAGTCAGGCAATAAAAATGATGTACGAAATTACAGGCCAATTTCGAAACTAACTACTTGTTCTAAACTCTTTGAAAAGCTTGTACATAATAAAAATTTTTTTCTATTAATAATATAATAGACACAAATCAATATGGTTTTATTAGTGGGCGTTCCACAGTTACGAACCTAGCAGTTTTTACCCAGTATTGCATCTCGACGTTTAAGTGTGGATGGCAAGTTGATACGATTTACACAGATTTTTCAAAAGCATTTGACACCGTTTCCCATAATATCCTCTGTAGAAAACTTGAGTGCTTAGGCTTCCACTCAATTTTTTTTTCCTGGTTGAAATCGTATCTCTCTAATAGAAAATCGTTTGTTCGAATTGAAAATGCCATGTCTTACACGTTTGTAGCCGCTTCAGGTGTTCCACAGGGCAGCATTCTTGGTAGTATTTTATTTTCGCTTTTCATTAATGACATTGGAGATTGTTTTTACCATTCCAATTTAAGATGATTTAAAGCTGTTTAGTAAAATAACTTCTTCTTCGGATATATTTCTAATACAACAAGATCTAAACAACCTATCCGCTTGGTGCGTCAGTAATAAATTATCTCTTAATTTAAATAAATGCTTCCATGTCACTTATTCTAAGTCTCCAAATCGTATTCCATCGTCATACACTTTATCGAATGCCAATCTTTCCACTGTTGGAGAGTTTTCTGACCTCGGGGTAGTATTTGACACTGGATTTAACTTTGTCAATCACATTAGCTTTATTATTCCTAAGGCTTATGCTCACTTAGCTTTTCTGCGACGTTATGCGAGGGATTTTAAAGACCCATACACTAGGAAAACTTTGTATAACTCCTTAGTCCGCTCCAAGCTCGAATATGCCTCTCTAATTTGGAACCCTATTTATGCATCTCACTCTAATAAATAGAATTGAAAGAGTACAACGCAATTTCATTCGTTTCGCCTTGCAACCTCTTAACTTTTCTGATCCTTTACCTTCCTATAGCGCGCGTTGAATGCTTATAGATTTGAAGTCCTTAGCAAATAGGCGTACCATTCACTCTTTGATGTTCGTTTATGATCTTATTTATGGCTCTATTGACTGCCCGGATATTCAATGTCCCTCAAAGAACTCTACGTTTTGATTATCCATTTAATGTCAGTGCAGGAAAATTGAATTAAACGAGCACTCACTGAACTAAATTTCATATATAGATCACTTGATCTTGATTTTGCCATGCCCAGATGCATTTTCCGCTCTAGAATTGAATCTCACTACAAATAATAAATGTTTATATAGTATGTAAGAACTATTCATAAGTACTTTTCTGTATATAGTCTGTAAGGTTTTGTAACCATTGATTTAAATAAAATGAAATGAAATGAAATTAAAGGCGTGGGTGTTAAAAAAAAGCTTTTTTTTTAACTTTTTGGAAAATAAGTGATCTAAACAGTAGTTTATTAAACAATAGAGTAAATATTCCAAAGGACTTTAATAGAAAACCACGAGATTTACAGGAGCTGCATAGATGGAAAGCGACAGAACTACGTAAATTCTTATTGTATACAGGGCCTTGCATTTTGAAGAACATTTTAACGGAAAACGATATAATAATTTTTTAAAACTTTCATTAGGGATAAGAATTTTATTAAATAACATCGATTGCCAGAAAAATAATAGATGCGCAGAACATTTATTGAAATGTTTTGTGTCCGAAATTCCAATGCTGTACCATTTATCCTTTTTAACTACAAATTTCCATTGTTTGTTGCACTTACACGAGGACGCGAAATCATTTGGTTCTTTAGAAAGTGCATTTAAGTTTGAGAACCACTTACAAAAAATTAAAAAGAAGGTTAAGAAAAGTTCAAGAATTGCTGTACAAATTTAAAAAAGACAAGTAGAAATCAGTTTTAATTTAAGAAACATAAAAAAATATTAAAGCGTTGTTTTAGGGAAAATAGTAGATGGTAACATTGTCAGTATTCAGCTAGACACGTATTATTTTTCGCTAGAGAGTAAAAATAGTTTTTGCTTAGTGGGTGACAAAATTGTAAACATTACCGAAATAATAAAAGAGGCCAATTCTCCACAATTCAAAGGAAAGATTATTAAAAATTTAAAAAGTTATTTTGAAATGCCCATAGACTTCCAAATTTTTAATATTTATGCAGTGCCGGCAATAGAGTTAGGACAAGAAATATCATTCACTATCGAAAATATATCGGGTAAAGTAATTAAACCAGTAAATAGATTAAATGAAATGATTTTTACCCCTCTTTTACCACCTAATTAAAACAATAATTATAAATATAAATCAATTTTATAAAATGTTAACTTGTGTCGCGTTAGTCTCGATATGCGAAAATCGCTGAAATGCAGACTAAAAAATTGTAAAAGGTATTCATAATGACGCAAAAAATAATGCAAGTAAGTAATATCATTAAATGTAATATATGCCAATGTTAATAACAAGTCTTGTTGAAGCAGACGACTAATTTAAGAAACCTAATACCTAAAATGAAATGTAAAGAAATGAAATGTAATTATAAATGAATTAAAATAGAGAAAAATATATGTATATACTCACCTTACTAAGAATTACCTTATACTTACCTTATAATTAATTCACACTTACCTCATTTTCCCTTGTAATGATTTTAGCTAATTACCAATTTGCTTACCTTAACCTTTTAGCACCACCCTAATGTAAGTAAATGCATGATTACAGCCTGTATTGTAATGTACCTATGTGCATGCGGTGTGTGTATACCTGCTAACAAGCGCGGCTTGTCCACGCTCTCTTGTACATATACACGCATACGTAGGCTCATAGAAACAGGCGAAGAACTTACCGCTTATTGGAAGTGGAAGTTGACAAACTGTAAATTATAGTTAAGAAAATATTATAAAAACAATGAAATGAGATAATAAACACACAGTCTATGAGTAATCGAGATCGGCGGTGTTCTTTATTATGCGAAGTGAAAATTCAAAGTTTTAATTAGTGCTCCCCTAAGACAATAATAATTCCTTCACTAACGAAAGTGATTTGAAAAGTTTTCTTTAATAATTTTAAAGAAAAAATTAATTGCCTAACGAAAGTGATTTGAAAAGTTTTCTTTAATAATTTTAAAGAAAAAATTAATTGCCTGTCGCGGTCGTGTGTGCGAAACAATACATAACACTTTAAGTGCAGTGCAGTCGCTAAAAAAAAAAAAAAAAAAGTTTGTAAAAAAGAGCAAAATAAATTGTAAAAGGTTTTAAAAATCTTATACCTACTTATACTGGCCAAGTGTTTAAAAATTTTACATACTTACCTTGATTAAAAACTGAAATACCGGATATAAAAAAAAAAAACCTTACCTTTATTAAAAGTTATCTTTGAGAGTTAAAAAATAAATACAACAATAAATAAAAAAGTTTTTTAAAAATACTTAAAATACCATTTCAAATACCTTTGTGTTACAAAATTAGTGCAAATAGCCAAATTAACTGTGCTCCTATTTACGCATAAGGCGGTCACATAGATACAGTGACGCACAAAACCGTAGCAGTGGCAAGGTGAAATCTGAAATTAAAATATTAATTGAGTTATAAAAAGGTACTTACCTAATATTTTAATAAAAAATTTTAAAGAGGTACTTACCGCAAGTGCGCGACAATCATAATTGCAACCTAATACATATTGATTTGGTTTACTTACCTGCAAAAAAGCTAAGTAAAAAAAAAAAAAAAAAAAAATTAAATTAATTAAAATTTGATAAAGGGCTATTTGCGCTATAAGTTGTGCTACACACACACACATACACACACACACACAAAACTGCTGCTGATTATAGAGTGCCGTTCGGCTCAATATCGTTGCTGTAATTCCGGATTTGGCAATTTCCCCCAGGAATGAAGTGCAACTGTTTGCTGTGCAAAAGGGAAGTCGAAGCTGGAAACGAACCAGTCCATAAAGAACAGGTATTGAGTGCGAACAATTAAAAGCTATTGAGGTTGTTGTTTTTTGTTAAATTGCTGCGAAGATCACCCAACAAGCTTTAATTCTTGGCATCTCTTGTATTCACTCTGAAATTAAATTTTTTATATACAAATTTTGTGAAACAAGATTTCGGGATTGTTCAGTGAAAACCTCGTGCAATTTCCGACAAGGCTCCGATTACCATTCTGTCAAATATTTTCGAAAGCTATACAGCTTTAAGTGTTTGGTTAAATCGTTGACCATAATTTTGCTCACGGTTAGGTCCTTAAAAACTTTCGACATTGCGTCTAGTTCTCCCAATTAAGGGATTATAAGATTCTTCCTCTTGATTTGCGACCTTTTTCGATAGTTTGGTGAAGTTTCAGCAATTTTTTCGTTTTCGTATTTTCAAGTTGAAAACTTCCTATCTATAATTTGTACAAAGTTACTGTACATAGCGAATCAAGATGAATAAAGGTGAGAATCAGCTAGGCCCGGTGGAAGGCGCCACATCCTTAAAAAGACAGAGGACAGTTTTAAAAAAAGTATATCCAGAATTAAAACTGGAATTCACAATAAGTCGCTCTCATCAGATCCGTCGGAAGTTGAGTGTCGACTCGAAATGCTGAATAGTTACAGCGAAAAGCTTCTGGCGTGTCAATCTGAAATAAAAGAGATCGACGAAAACGATGACACTCGTGACAGCCTTGAAGATTTAATTGTGGGTACCAAGGCGTTATTAAAATCCATATTGTCAGAGAGCAACAAGTCAAAAGCTCTTGACACCTCCTTCACAGCGCCTCACAGCTCAAGGCTTCCAAAAATGTCGCTGCCCAAGTTTCGAGGGCAGTATTCAGAGTTCAAAAATTGTATGAGTTTGTTTGAGAGCCTCGTTCATAACAACTCTGCGCTTTCGGACATTGAAAAGTTCACACATTTAGTTTCGTGTTTGTAAAGCCTTGGGAACAGTGAAGGCCTTCCAAATGACGGAAAAAAATTACCCGAAGGCGTTGGCAAGTCTGAAAAAAGTTTATGACAATAAATGTCTCATATTTTCGAATACAGTTGCAAAACTGTTTGAGTTACCGAAAATACAAAAGGCATCGTCGCTTTCGCTACGGTCAATGATCGATACCGTATCAGCTATATATGACTCCTTGTTGTCTTTGGGTGATGACAAAAATACAAAAGGCATCGTCGCTTTCGCTACGGTCAATGATCGATACCGTATCAGCTATATATGACTCCTTGTTGTCTTTGGGTGATGACAAAAATATTTCAAATGGGCTGTTGATACACTTAGTAATGTCGAAGGTTGATCCCACTACGCGGTCAAAATGGGAGGAGCAATTTGACTACGACAAGCTTCCGCTATGGAGTGAGTGTGAAGCGGCTCTCAATAAGAGATACCAGCACCTCTCGTCTGAAGAAGCGTCGACATCGTCTAAATCGCATGAAACCCAAAGGCAAAGCAACAAGAGTGCTGAAAAGCCAAAGTCATCCTTTGTGGCTGCGAAAGCTAAGCCAACTACTTGCTTCCACTGCAACTCCAAAGACCACTTTCTAACCACCTGCCCTAAATTTAAAACTCTCTCTCCTCAGCAGAGATTCGAATTCGCAAAGTCGGTTCCATTGTGTATAAATTGCTTACGCAAGGGACATACGGTTTCGAAATGCAAATTAGAACGGTGTCGGGTTTGTAACCGGTCACATCACACCATGTTACACCAATATCCAATAGCGTTCGAAACAACACCACAACCTTCGACCTCACAAACTATGCACACAGTGAGCGTGCCTGATCGCGTCATGTTGGCGACACCGGTGGTCAAGGTAAAAACTTGCTCCGGTGATTATGTGTCAGCTCGTGCGTTACTTGACTCGGGGTCTCAAGTAAATTTCATGACTGAAGAGCTGGCACAAAGGCTGCGAATTCGGCGAGAGAAGGCGACATTAAACGTCATCGGGATTGGTAATGCCACCCAAAAGGTTCGGTCAAAGGTTAGTGCAGTCGTAAAATCCCGAGTCAACAATTTTGAGTTTCTCGCAGATTTTTGGGTAATGGGAGCGATTTCGGCAAATCACCCAGATCGGGCTGTTAACACCGCAAGTTGGAAAATTCCAGCTAATATTGAATTAGCTGATCCGGGGTTCTACAAGTCCTCAAAGGTCGATCTTTTGTTGGAAGCCGAAACATTTTTCGATCTTCTTTCGGTTGGTCCGATTAAAACTGACCCAAGGTTCCCAACACTTCAAAAAACACTTTTGGTTTGGGTAATTTCAGGCAAATACGTCTCCCACCAAAGTGAGCATTCCCAAGCTAGCAGTGCCTTATGCAAAGCTGAAGATGATTCTGAAGCAATGGATGAAATTGTCCAAAGATTCTGGGCAATGGAAGAAATCCCTTCGGAATCACAGGCTACAAAGTTCACTGCCGAACAAATGAAATACGAAGACTACTTCGTTAAGACTACTGAAGTCTTACCGTCGGGACGGCTTCAAGTAAGATTGCCGTTCAAAACTGACCAAAATTTGAAACCGCAGCTCGGCGGTTTCAGGCGCTGGAGAGACGTACTTTGAAAGATCCAGAACTTCGTCAAATGTACCTGGACTTCATGGAAGAGTACTTGGCATTGGGACACATGAGCCCCACTGATAACAAAATTCCGAGTGAAGCCCACTATTTCATTCCGCATCAGTGTGTCTTAAGACCACAAAGTACGTCGACGAAACTCCGCGTTGTTTGCGATGCGTCGAGTAAGACGTCAACACAAATTGCGTTGAATGACATTTTGATGGTTGGACCGACCATTCAAGAAGAACTTTTTTCGACGCTACTTCGCTTTCGAATGCATAAGTATGCTATTACGGCGGACATCACTAAGATGTACCGCCAAGTTCTCGTAAATGAAAATGATAGAAATTTTCAATTAATAGTGTGGAGAAAGCATCCATCCGAGCCTCTGCAAATTGTTCGTTTAAACACCGTAACGTATGGCACTGCGCCAGCTCCATTTCTCGCAACACGGTGTTTGCAGATGCTAAGTGATGTGAATGCACAAAAATATCCACTCGGTGCCAAAGTGTTAAGTACCTATTTTTACGTTGATGATCTGTTAACCGGATCTGAAGATTTTGAATCCCTCGACAGAATTCGCTGTGAGGTAACTGACATCCTAAAGTCGGCAGGATTCCAGCTTGCTAAGTGGTTCTCTAACCACCCGAGTTTTTTCGACAGTCAGAGTCTGGAAAAATCGTTAAGTTTCAACGATTCAGACTCGACTAAAACGCTGGGAATCCATTGGTCGCCAAAAGACGATTTATTTCGGTTTAGATTGGATGATACATTCGATGAGTTACGAGCAACAAAACGAAATATTTTATCGGTATCTGCCCGTCTCTTTGATCCTCTTGGTTTGCTGGCCCCACTAGTGACCACAGCTAAAATCTTGTTGCAAGAGCTGTGGATTAAGAAACTAGATTGGGATGAGTCAATTCCGTTGTATCTCAACAGCAGTTGGCAGAATTTCAAAGCGAATTTATTACAATTGCCTTCAATCAGTATTCCTCTGTTTGTTTATACTGAGTCGAGTGCTAATTGTCAAATACATGGCTTCGCCGACGCCTCGATAAGGGCGTATGGTTGTTGTATTTACATTCGAAGCCAATTCGCTAATGAGGTTAAATGCATTCTGCTAACTGCAAAATCCAGGGTTGCTCCGCTGAAGACTAAGTCTCTTCCTCGTCTAGAGCTCCTGGCAGCGCATCTTCTAGCCAAGGTATGGTCACGCATTGCGCCGATGTTGAGTCGACCTATTGACAGCACAACATTCTGGACAGACTCCGAAATAGTTTTGCATTGGATAAAAACACATCCATCAACTTTGCAAACATTCGTTGCTAACAGAGTGTCCGAGATTCAAGAGTTGACTCAAAGTGTTTCGTGGCGGCATGTGCCAACTAAACAAAATCCTGCGGATCAAGTGTCTCGGGGTTGTAGCGTGGATGAAATACAGAATTCAATATGGTTTTCTGGCCCACAGTTCCTCTTAGAAGACTCCGCAAGTTGGCCAATAAATACCCATTTCGAATTATCGCCTGAAGAACAAGCACTGGAAAAGAAGAAAAACGCCAGCGCCTTAGTAGCAGTGAGTGACGACCGTAACCCACTAGTAACTGTGATTGAAAAATACTCCTCACACAAAAAACTATTACGAGTTTTTGCCTATATTCTGCGATGGGTCTTGAAGGTGAGAAATCGATCCACCAAATATGATCCAATACCATCGGCACAAGAGTTGCAACTAAGCTTCTTAAAAATTGTTCAAATAGTCCAACTTGATGAATATAGCCAAGAAATAACTAAATTGTCAAAAAACCTTCCACTGCCGTCGAGCTTGCAAAAATTGAATCCATTTTTGCATGAGTATTCAGAAAAGTCCTTGTCGTTGAAATTGTTACGAGTAGGCGGTCGTTTATTAAATGCGCCTATCCCGTACGATGCCAAATTTCCTCTACTATTGAGCAAGAATTCGCAGTTCGTAAATTCGTACATACGTACGCACCATCATGCAGGTGCAAAAGCATTGGTTGCAATTTTACGTGAAAAAATTTGGCTAGTTAATGCTCGAGAGGCATGTAGTTGAACCGTGCGAAACTGCATACATTGCTTTCATTATAAGCCTAAATTAAAAGGCCAAATTATGGGCAATTTACCAGCCGACAGGCTGCGTGCTCTACGACCATTTATGGTTTGTGGGGTAGATTTTTGCGGTCCAATCTACGTCACACAAAAGATACGTGGTCGCGGTCTTTGTGTGTTTTACCTCAAAAGCTGTCCATTTAGAACTTGTGTCTGATTCGAGTTCTGACAATTTTATTCTCGCCCTTAAAAGGTTCGTTGGACGCCGGGGAATACCAGCGACGATTCACTGCGACAACGCGACGAATTTCGTAGGAGCCGATCGCAAGCTCAAGGATCTGAGGGAAGCGTTTCTGAGTCGGAAGGAGGAGGTAACCCAATACGCCGCAGACGAAGCGTTCAAGTTCGTCTTTATACCTCCCAGAGCTCCCCACTTCGGCGGATTATGGGAGGCGGCAGTGAAGTCGGCGAAGCACCTGCTCGTACGAGCCGTAGGCAACGCGAGTCTCACCGCCGAAGAAATCGAAACGCTGCTCGTCGAGGTAGAGGCCGTGCTCAACTCGCGCCCAATCGCTCCACTCAGCCAAGACCCGAACGACGGCGAAGCTCTAACTCCGGCGCACCTGTTGATCGGTTGCCGGCTCAGGGAAATGCCAGGGGAAACGGAACTCCCGGAACCCAGCACACGCTACTCCGACAGATGGCAACATGTTTGCTCAATCAAGCGTCGGTTTTGGCAAACGTGGTCCAAGAGTTACCTCCTGAATTTGCCCCGCCCCAGCAATGGATCCTAGGCCGAGTGACAGGTACGATCGCCGGCCAGGACGGAAAGGTGAGAGTGGCCGACGTGAAAACCAGAACCGGAACAATTAGGCGTCCGATACACAAGCTTGCCGTGTTACCATTAAACGACAGTTGAATAATGCAGATTAGTTCAAGGTGGCCGGTGTTGAAGCAGACGACTAATTTAAGAAACCTAATACCTAAAATGGAATGTAAAGAAATGAAATGTAATTATAAATGAATTAAAATAGAGAAAAATATATATACTCACCTAACTAAGAATTACCTTATACTTACCTTATAATTAATTCACACTTACCTCATTTTCCCTTGTAATGATTTTAGCTAATTACCAATTTGCTTACCTTAACCTTTTAGCACCACCCTAATGTAAGTAAATGCATGATTACAGCCTGTATTGTAATGTACCTATGTGCATGCGGTGTGTGTATACCTGCTAACAAGCGCGGCTTGTCCACGCTCTCTTGTACATATACACGCATACGTAGGCTCATAGGAACAGGCGAAGAACTTACCGCTTATTGGAAGTGGAAGTTGACAAACTGTAAATTATAGTTAAGAAAATATTATAAAAACAATGAAATGAGATAATAAACACACAGTCTATGAGTAATCGAGATCGGCGGTGTTTTTTATTATGCGAAGTGAAAATTCAAAGTTTTAATTAGTGCTCCCCTAAGACAATAATAATTCCTTCACTAACGAAAGTGATTTGGATTACTAAAAAATATTAGTACATTTTTCAAGTCTTTTCTCAGGCATTGCAGACATTGATTTTGGTTATGTCCCATCGCAGGAAGTTATATATTGTGAGTTATTTTTGAAATCTATGTTATTATTTAATTTATTAGCAGTGCAACCACCACAACAATCTGTCCAGGGGTCGAATTATGTATTCCGTGAACTGATTACTCGTTTCTTAAAATCACTCATTTTGTATTACACGATAAGTGAACGTATCCCTGATATCGTAATTTGTTATTAGGCGTTTAGTGAACGTACCCCAAATAATGTAAACGTCAAAAATTTTCATTCGATTGCAAGCCGCCATTCGTATGCTCAAACTTAAAAGAGCTAAAACTAAAAATGTAAGTAAATGACATTTAAATTTACGAAATTATATAATATTTTTAACCATACTTCATTAAATTTTAGGACACACTTTAATAAGCTCAACCAGCAGCAGAAAAATGTCATGGGCGACTTTATGAAAGCCCATCCAAATTTGGCTAAAAAGTAGGTATTTAACAAGGCTACCAAAAGTCGGACGGGTGGTGGCCCATATGAGGAGAAACTTATCACGGAGGCAGAAGAAAATATTATACAAGTGGATTAGAGGTTGCTGTGGACGGCATGCCAAATGTGCAAACCTTTGGCAAAAAATCAACGCTACAGTCGCATCCCGAGTCGTATTCTCCCGACAAGGCGGAATCAGAATGCAAAGTCACTATGGTGGAGTTTCTAAGTGAAAGCATTGCAAATATAAACGATTCGGATGATGAAAATTACCAAACAGTAGCGAAGAAAATACGAAAGAGAGCAGTTGACCCCAAAGTCGTTCTGTTGGAACAAAATTTAAAGGCTTGCAACGAATCCAAAACAAATATGGAAGCCAAGCTTGGCCGACTTCTTCAAATCCAGGAACGGCTTTTAGAAATAAAAGAGGATAAATACAGAAGGTATTGTATTTTAAACGGTTTAGAGAAACGAATTAAACAAAGAGAGTTAGAAGTTCTCTATGATTCTAACTAAACAAATGTGATTTTGTACCTGTTTCATAACTAAGACTTTTTGATACAGTATATATTGTTTAATAGAAATAGTTATGTTTTATCAATGAAAGAAGATCTCAAAATGTGATTTTAATTTTTGTTACACTAATAAAATAGTTTTAAGTGCCTTATTGAAAAAGAACTGAAAACATGAATTTAATTTTTGTTAGTTGATTAAAATAGTTTTAAGTGCCTTATTGAAAAAGAACTGAAAACATGAATTTAATTTTTGTAAGTTGATTAAAATAGTTTTAAGCGCTTTACTAAAAATATCAAAATACGAATTTTTAACTTGTGAAACAAGAGAAACAAAATAGCTGTAAATGTTATATGAAAAAAGGATTCGGAAATTGAAGTTTTTGATCTCTAGTTTTACCTACTTTGCTTTTGTATATAATTTTTTTTATAAAAGAATGAATAAAACATGTAAAAATTACATACATATATTTAGTTCAGAATAGAGTTTTTTTATTTGGTTTCGGATGTTCTGCCCAATTTGTGTCTCTTCGCTAGTGTAAATCTCATTGATAATAATATCCTCAACGCTGGGTTGATTGAAAGGCACTTTAAATTGCATGCATATATGTATGTATTATGTAAAGCCGAACATACATTGGCCAGCATTGCAACTTTTTCGGGGGCATATCTTTGTCATTTGCCAGAATCTTCCATCGTCTTTTGAGGATTCCAATTGTGCGCTCCACTATGCGCCTGGCCTTTGAGTGAACTTGGTTTAAGGTATTTTCACTTGAACCGTCCACATATTTCTGTCAATACATCCAATAACTGAAAGAATAGCAAATATAGTTATGTAGCTACAAAGAAAAACATACTTTATTTTTGTCATTTCTGGGTATCTTATACTTCTGGTAAAACCATTCCATGCGGATGGTCGAATTTTCCGGTGTGAACCGGATATGTGTCGGGCACAGTTTTGCTTCCATTTCTTTCACTACCTTCGTCGTCGTCAATTTGGAGACCAAGCTTTGGCTCATTCCTATGAGATAGTCATTGCCCACTGAATGCTGGAAGCCGCCACTTCCTAAAAATGAAAGCGTTGCTGCTAGCTGAAGAGCTGGTGGTGCGGCTGCTGAAGAGTGGCAGTGGAAGCTTATAATATTGAGTACATACTCAAATGCTTCCTTAGTGAGGCGGAACCTTTTGACAAATCTAAACAGAACTTTCAATTTCTTGTCGAGGAAATATATTATAAAACAACTTACCCATTTTCTGGCAAAGAAAGTGGATCACTCTTATCCCTTACGCTTCTTCTCACAAGTCGCAGGTTGTTTTCCTGGTTCTCCTCATCAGAACTGTCTAAACAGAAAAGTAGTTCGGCGTCCATAGTTAATCACTAGCCTCAGAAATTTTCGGTATTTTATATTTTTATTGTTTACAAACACTAAAATGACATTTACTTGTAAAATTTCTATTACAATTCGCTCTGAATCTATTACACTCCTTCACAAATTAGGATGCGTCAGTGAACGTATGACTTAATACCAATATAATCATGCATACGATCAGTCACGTTAACTATTTTCATGCGATTGCCGATACGAGCACGGAAGACATAATTCGACCGCAGAACCAAATTTTGGAAGCAGTGCTGGAAATAAAAAAGGAAGTGCTGGATATAAAAAAAGAGTTGAAAGTATTAAAAATGCGGGATGCAGAATCCATAATGGTTATTCAGAGGTTAACCGAAGAGGTAGTAGGCCTTAAGATGGAGGTGAGAAAACTAGGTGGAGCTTTTGGCACTTCATCTACACGACACCTGTCTGCATTCCCATTAACACAGGTCGATGCAGTGAAAGCCTTGGATGCGGCGCTGCATGAAAATCCAGATCATGTTTTGGAATTTGTGAGCCTTATTTCGTTTATATAATTACATCAAATTTCAATAATTTTTTTTCGTTTAGAAACAACTTATAAATCGATTGGGTGGCATTGAGGGGGCATCATTTTTGCGCACAGCAATAAAAACCAAGTGCCGAATTGTGTTTCTGCTTGTCCATTTTAAAAGGTAATTTTTATTTAAATAAAATAAAATTTAAATGTAAATAGGTTTTTTAATTAGCAGGTTTGATCGCGGAATTGTATCGCTTTAGTATCTGGGGATACGATAGCGAGTCCCCATATCGTATCGCTTTAGTATCTGAAAGAAGATACGATAGCGAGTCTCCATATCGGTTCTTAAAGAAGATACGATAAACGAGTCTCCATATCGTATCGCTTTCGTATCTTCTAGGTTATATCGCCGTAGGGTACTTTTTTGATTCATAGGAGTGTCTTGCGCGAGTCTTCAGCGGTAATCATCCGCGACAAATTTTTCCCCAAGCAGATACGAAATGCTGGTTGGGTATCCACAATGAAAAATTTTCTTTTAATTTCACAATTTCACTAATGCCATTGTGTATCAATAATTATTATCCACAATGAGTGCTCCTTTCACTTCTGCTTCAACAGCGAACAAATATGGAAACGTCATGTACACTGTTGCATTTTGTGGTGCTTTTCGAAACTTTTAAGAAATGCGCAAAAATAAATTTTAAATATTGGTATGAAGATAATAGACGGTATTTGTATTACAAAAAGTGAAAAATGTTGTATACATAATCGCCCTTATCAGGAAGTTCACCCGGAAAAAAATTCGCCTCAACTTTTTTTGTTCGGTTGAAATTATTTCGCTTATCGACAATTTCGCCCGAGCAAAATTTCACTTCGAATCAGCTGATGCTCTATTGTGAATTCATTGCGAACAAATTATTTACTTGCTATTGTGTAAATTTTGAAAAAAAACATACGTTTAGTTAAAATAAAATAAAAATAGAGCAAAAAAACTATTTAGCAACATGATTAGCATTGCACGCAGGTTATTATTGAACGAGCGCGAGGAGAATTTGAACGTGAGGGCGCTCAGGAGGCAATTAAGGGACATTTCTAACCCTTTGGAGTTAAGTGATTCAATGTGAGATAAAAAAATTGGTCTTGGCACTTATCAAATTAATTTCTTATTTTTTAGTTTTCGGCAATATTACAGGCTAAACAAGCCGGCATTTAAGTATTTGCTGGATATTCTTACAAACTCCTTGCCGCCATTGAAGCAAAAATTTGGAATTCCACCCATTGTAAAATTGAGCGCATTTTGCGTTTTTTTGCAGAGGGAGGATTTCAAAAAGGCGTTGGAAAGGACCATGAAGTAGGTCTAGCTAAATCTTTTAGTGAGGTACTATCAGAAGTGCTGAGTATTTTGGAGCCAGTGCTTTGTCCAGAATGGATAAGTTGGCCTGCCTTAGAAGAGCAACGTCAAATTGCACACGATTTTTATACGAAATTCGCAATACCACGAGTTTTAGGATGTGTTTGATGGAACACACGTTAACATAATATCTCCTTCAAAAACCATTTATCAATTTTACAACAGAAAAGGCAAATGCTCGTAAGTACTTTATTTATAAATTAAGGTAAAATAAAGAAATTTGTATATATGTATGTATAAATGGGTTTTCAGGTACATATGTATGTGACAGCCATCGGAGAATTCGTTTTATTGATGCTACACATCCTAGTGCTTGTCACGATGCCTTTATATGAAACATAAGCAACTTAAGATCTGAAATGGAACGAAACTATTTGGAAACCCATAACAAAGTTTGTCTTCTAGGTAACAGCTTAAAATGAATTTAAAATACCAACCTTTTCAGGAGATGCTGGGTACCCCCTAGAGCCTTGGCTGCTTGCCAAATTTAATGAAGTACACACGCTTTGCTGAAATACATATAATCGAAAGAACAAATGGTGTTCTTAAAAACCGATGGAGGTGCCTGTTAAGTGCAAGAGAGTTGTACTATGTTAAGGCAATACAAATAATTAACGTTTGCGCAGCTTTACATAACATTTGCATTCATTATAAAAGTGATGCAAATTTTTCTAACCCATCTGTTAATGAAGATGTCAATGAGATCTCCACAGTAGATAATCAACAAATCGCCGAAGTGAACACTACCAACATATCTGGTCGCAGGTCAGCGCATTCGTACAGAAATCGCTAACACACTTTAATCAAAATAAAAATTTCATTTCATTCCTTATGTTTATTTAAAAATATTCAGGTAACTTATATTTAAATATATGTAGAGTGAGTGTCAGTGAAAATCGTTCGTATTAAACTATTTCATTTCCTTTAACATACATAAGTAGTTTTGTAAAAAGTCTGAATCTTAGTCTTGGAATCTACCTTTCCGCAGAAGTTCTAGTTTCATTTGCTTTAACTCTAACGTCCGCCGATTATTTTCTAGTAGTTCTCAAGCAACTTTTCCATTTCATAATTGTTCCTCTTCATTTCGCTTAATTTCTTCTCCTTCTGATCGCATATTCGTTCTTGTATGCGATATATTTTTTTAGTCCAATATTCCATTTCCTTATGGTTTGACTTAATTTCTTTTAATATTTCGCCTAACTTACAACACAGCTCTTGCTGCGTTTCCAGTTCTTTCAAAACCAACTCGCTATTTGTTGGTTTCTTGGACTTCATTGCACTGCTCGTATTAATGCTACTTTGCGGAGCTAGCTGCTATCCGTTGGTGAACATTCGCTTTGGCACTCAGGAGCAGAAAGTTCAATATACGGGATGTTTGAACGAAAATCGGTACTACAGGCAGGAACTTCTTCATCCTGTATTACGATTTCCGACAAAACTTCAACATTGGAATCTACCTTCGCTCTTTTTGCTGGCAATCCATAGCATTGCGATTTTTCAACCCCATCAATTGATGCCTTCATATCCAGAAGTTCGTATATTGCTTCTTCTGCAGTCGACAATTTTTGCGTTTTGTTAGGTCGAGCGAAAGCAGGGTGTGGATGAAGCGCAATATAGTGCCCAGGTTACCCTAGACACCTAGCCAATCCCACATCAAGACCGTAGTGCACGATGAGGAATCGTACCCTTCCAGAGGTGACCCTGTTTCCACTGAACACTGCGGATCTAGACCCGGAGGGTGTCGAAACTACCCTTCCCCCCTAATCCAGGGTGTCATGCGTCACCGTGCCCATGGATGGTTTGCAGTCAGGGGGCTTTTCCGACTGTATTCTAACGGCGCCTCCCGGACACCGGTCCGCCTCCGGGAGTAACGGTGGACTTGCTGCGGTATGGGGCTCTGCCGTAGTCGACCGTTCCCTTCCCCTTCCTTTTTTACTTGCGGCCACCGAACGGTCTCGGCTCAATAGGTGGCCAAAGAACCAGAAATATGAATACTACAAACCAACCAGCCTCGGAACCCTGCACGGGTAGTGCCGCCGACGGACACGGCGAAGTTACGTCCAACCCTGTCTCGGGAACCGCAACGACGGTGCCGAAAGGGCCTACACGGCCCAAAACCCTACTTCGGTCCTCCGCAGCGACTGGAGATATGGCCCCACCCCTTGAGGGAAAGCCATACTCCGGGGAAGCCGGAAGTACTAAGCCCCTTGAGGGAAAGTCGCTTCCGGTGGAAAAGCTGAGGACGATCAATCCCCCCAGGCCCACCAAGGTCTCTCCTACCCTGCACAGTTTGGTGGTCAAACAGGGGTCCTCTACGGACAAAAAACCAACCACCGCTGCGCAAAAAAATGGCAAAGCCATTAAGCCTCACGTCAGGGCCCAGCGTGACCGAAGGGCAGCCCCGAAGGTCATCAAACGGCTGGAGGCTATACCGTACGCCCAACTGACGGAGGCACAGAAATCCTCCCTCGAGTGGGCTAAGGGAGTCCTGAATGCCAGCGGAAAGCGCCTCTCAGGGAACGGCGAGAAGGACATACCTCCCACTCGCACGGACCAGAAGAAGGACCTGGCCTCTAAGAGACAGCGATCTCAGGACGATACCCCCAGTGGATCGAAGAGGCACAGGACTTCCTCCCCCCCGAACCGTCGGTCGATGGCCATATCAGCCAAGGCTTTTAGCGAGGCTGCGAAGGAGCACCTGACGCTGGCTGTGCTCGATAAGAGCCATCCCGACGGGAACATAAGCACGGACAATTGGAAGTCCGTCTTGATGGGTCTCTGCAGGGTCTATAAGGGCATACTCCTGAAGTATCCCGGCCCTGCACCAGTCGTCCGCGACGCCGGCTGGTATCAAGGGCGAATCAAGCTGGTCGCGTGCGCGGACGAACGTGCAGCCCGGCTGTACAAGGAGGCAATCTCCTCGGTGGGACAGCTGTGGCCCGGGGCAGACTTGATGGCTGTCCACAGGGACGAGATCCCTAAGCGGCCTCGTGCCTGGGCTTGGGTCCCAGCAGAACCATCCAAACCGCAGGAGATCCTCGAGCTCATCCGCCTTGGCAACGGAGATCTACCCACCAATGATTGGAGGATAGTCCGAGTTGGCGAGACCAAGGAGAAGCAGCGCTACGTTGACCTCGTCATCAACGATGCTTCTATCCCAGTGCTCGCGGACTGTGGTGGGGTAATAAGCTACGGCTTCTACTCCATCACCATTAAGGTCCACAAGAGGGCGGAGGGAGCCAGACAGACGGACCAGACGGGCAACGCCTCGAGCGCACCCGACTCCGTTACTACTCTCACTGGCGAGGGGGCCAACAAACCGGGAGACACCTCGAGCGTCCCCCAGGGCCCGGAGCCAGACCCCAACAGCATATTAAAACCGAGCGCCTTGAGCGCAACGGAGGACATCCCATCGGGGGTATCGGACGTCGCGACGGATGCTGAGAGCGAAACGGGCTCAGTATCCGCATACGTCGGGTCGATATACAGCCGATGGGTAGCACCTGATGATGAGGACCAGCTTCTGGCTTCGGAATCTGAGGAGGCGGACCTTGACATCACAGTCAGGGCCGTCACCCAGAGAGAAGAGCCAGAGGCAATGGACGTCGGTAATTCTAGAGATGGTGCGGATTCTCCAAATTAATCTGCACCACTCCAAGGCAGCTTCGGCTGCCCTCCTTCTGCGACTCAGCGAAAGGGCTGAGGACATCATTCTCGTCCAAGAGCCGTGGATCGTCAGAAACAGGGTTTGCGGACTGAACTCTGATGCCTACCAAACGGTAACAGCCCCAGTAGCAGGTAGGATCAGAGCATGTATTCTTATTAAAAAAGCACTTTCTTATATTCTCCTCTCTCAATACAGCGACGAAGACACAGTATGCGTAAGCGTCCAGCTTAAAGAGAGCGTCGTCTGGTTCCTGACGAGCTATATGGCCCACGACAGCCAATCTCTCCCTCCAATAAGACTGAAGGAAGCCATCATAGGGGCTGAAAAAGGAAAACTCCCGGTCATAATTGGAGCCGATTCGAACTCACATCATGAGATATGGGGCTCAAGCGATACCAACCCTCGAGGTGAGTGTTTACTTGATTTTATATTAGCAAATAATTTATATATATGCAACCGGGGGAACGATCCCACCTTCATGACCTCTGTCAGAAGAGAAGTGCTGGACATCACCATCGCATCAAGCAGCCTGTCAGACCTGATAAGCAACTGGCAAGTGTCCAAAGAGCACTCCTTTTCCGACCACCTATACATAACTTTCAAGTTAACTCTCAATCCTACTACTCTAACGGCATACAGGAATAAGAGGCGGACGGATTGGCAGAAATATAAAAACGTCCTCCAAGCCTCTCTGTCCAGACACGTTTATGACGGTAGGCTAGGCCTATCGCAAACACCTGACGAAGCGAGTCCCTCAAACACGAAGGTCGTTTCTCTCGGTGAGCTTGACTCATCGTCAAAAATAGATGAAGCGGTAGACCTTATAACAAACGCATGCAATTCCGCTTTTAGAGTCTCCTGTCCTAAGACCCTCCCGAAGGGTAAAAAGAAACCCCAGTGGTGGAATCTAGAGATTTCAGCACTCAGAAAAGAGAGCAGGCGCCTCTTTAACCTAGCCAAGAGGACAGGTCTTTGGCAACCATACAAAGACGCTCTTAAAACTTTCAAGAAGGCCATTAAGACAGCACAACGCAAATCTTGGCAAAACTTCTGTAACAACATAGAAGAAAACTCCGAAGCCAACAGGCTGAGGAAGGTTCTCTCGAAAAGTGCCCCAACGACAAACTCTATTCAAAAACCAAACGGAGAATGGACATCTACAACCGACGAAATGCTGGAGCTACTAATGACCACCCACTTCCCTGGGTGCTCTGATGACTCCAATATCGCGCCAGGTCCGCAAGCCAATTCACTCTTAGGGAATACCGCAGGGGACATAGTGAGGTACGATAAGGTGGAATGGGCAGTGATGTCCTTCGAACCTTACAAATCTCCAGGACCAGACGGAATTTTCCCCGCACAACTGCAAGCAGCGAAGGACCTTCTTTGTCCCCTGCTTACACAGATCTTTACAGCATGCCTTACCCTCACCCACATTCCATATGAGTGGATGAAGGCGAAAGTCGTTTTTCTACCAAAGGGAGGCAGGGCAGCTCATGCAAAACCCAAGGACTTCAGGCCCATAAGCCTCACCTCGTTCCTTATCAAAACCCTTGAGAGGCTCATAGATGAGCACTTTCGACGAAATATAAAGAAAGACAAACTCTCTCCCAACCAGCATGCATACTCAAAAGGCAAATCCGTGGAGACTGCTCTCCACGACATCGTCTCAACGATTGAGAAAGGGTTGGCCATAAAGGAGTTCACGCTGGGGATCTTTCTAGACATCGAGGGAGCTTTCAACAATGTCTATCCCGAAGCTGTTATCAAATCACTTTGTATGGTGGGGATACAGCAGGGACTGGTGGACTTTGTGGGGCTCCTTCTCAGGAAAAGATCGATATTCTCAACAGTAGGGGACAGCTCTAAATCCAAACATGTGGCTAGAGGCACACCCCAGGGAGGTGTTCTGTCACCTTTACTCTGGAACCTTACTGTAAACGACTTACTCTTAAACCTCAAGAGCACCGGCTGCAAGGTCGTGGCATATGCTGACGACTTGGCAATCACAGCAACGGGCAAACATCTTCAGGTCATAAGCGATTTACTGCAAAACGCTCTAAATACCGTAGCTCGCTGGTCGGTGGAATGTGGACTTAACGTCAATCCCTCCAAGACCGAAGCAGTGCTCTTTACAAGGAAATACAAAATTCCCGTTTTCAAACTACCATCCGTAAACGGAGTGGTTCTCAATCTCTCAACCGAGGTCAAATATCTCGGAATTGTACTAGACAAAAAACTCGACTGGAGGCGGAATATTGAAGACCGCTCCAAGAAAGCTATTGTTGCTCTATACGCCTGTAAGACGGCCGTGGGGAAGAAGTGGGGTATAAAGCCACACATTATACACTGGATGTACACAGCTGTGATAAGACCCATTCTCTTCTACGGGATTGTCGTATGGTGGCCGGCATTGAGCAGGACGCGTACCAGAGCCAAGCTAGAAAGGGTCCAGAGGGCTGCCGCAATGCTCACCACGGGAGCACTGCCCTCTACACCCACCAAATCTCTGGAAATAATGTTGAATCTCCCACCGGTGGACCTCTACGGCAATTTTCTGGCGGCCTGCAGTGCGGCCAGGCTAAATGCGATCCTTCCGTGGAGAAATCTTAACCATGGGCACTCGATGGTCCTGGAAACTCTGCCCGTCAACCCGATAAGGTTGGATTATATTATACACCCTCCATTCTCTGGAAATAGATTCTCCACAAGAATCCCAGAGAGGAGCGAATGGATAGGTATCGTAGACCTGGATCCAGGATCGACAGCTATATACACAGATGGTTCCAAGTTAAACGAACGAGTAGGCAGCGGGATTTACTCTAGTGAACTCGATCTAAACCTCAGTCTTCGTCTACCGGACCACTGCAGTGTTTTCCAGGCCGAACTAAATGCAATAATGGAAGCAGCTCGTGGCCGTACAACGTGCACCTCTTTAGAACGAGGCATTACCATTTATTCTGACAGCCAGGCTGCTATCAAATCTCTGACATCCAACGGTACAACCTCCAAGGTAGCCTTTGAATGCAGAGCAGCTCTAAACCAGCTGGCAGATATGTGCTCCGTATGTGTTGCATGGGTCCCTGGCCATAAGGACATTCCTGGCAACTGCCTGGCTGATGAACTAGCAAGAAAAGGGACGGAACTAACTATGATAAACTCTGCTCAAGAGGCGGGTTTACCCTTGGCATCCTATAAATACAGATTAAGATCTGAGCTTATGGGTAAGGTAAATGTAAGGTGGGCATCGGAGCCCACCTGCCACATTACCAGACAAATCTGGCCAGAAGCCGATGAGAGGCGCTCTAAAGCTCTCACTATGCTTGGCCGCTCCTCTCTCAGATTAGTAGTTGGGGTGATAACCGGGCACTGCCTCATGGGCACGCATGGGGAAAGGCTGGGCTACGCAACAAATGATTTTTGCCGCAGTTGCCGAAACGAGGAGGAGGTGGAGAGTATTGAGCACTACCTCTGCCACTGCCCCGGCTTGGCCAAGACGCGCAGTAAAGCTTTTAAAAGTTACTTTCTGGACTGTCTAGCTGACTTGAACTCAGCAAACATCTCCAACTTTCTACTCTACATTAAGCGCACAGGATGGTTCAATTTTTGAAAGAAGGGAGGGAGGGAATGCATGGCTTATGCCAGTGGTATCACAACGGGCTTCTTACGGCCTAAGTGTGCCGCCGTGCTCCTGTGCGGTGGCAGCCACCCTAACCTAACCTAACCTAACCTAGGTCCGCCTCATGTCCCCCTTTCATAACGGGTGTTTTTTTTAGGGGTATTAAACTTCGAATTAAAATAAAACACAAGAAAATCGTTTTAAGGTCCATCAATTTGGCTTTATTGGAAGGATAATTTTATGCCATTAATGTTTAAATATGATTTCGGGCATGTGGCCGCCGCGGCTGGCTCGAATAAAGCCAATTCTACAGGTCCAATTTTCAACCACTTTTTCGAGCATATGGGGCCGTATGTCGGCAATAACGCCACGAATGTTGGCTTCCAATTCCCCTAACGTTTCTGGTTTGTTGGTGTAGACGAGCGACTTCACATATCCCCAAAGAAAATAATCCAATGGTGTCAAATCACACGAATTTGGTGGCCAATTGACAGGTCCATTCCGCGAAATTATGCGCTCAGCGAATGTTTCCTTCAATAAATCGATTGTGACGTGCGCTGTGTGGCATGTAGCGCCGTCTTGTTGGAACCACAACTCATCCACATTCATGCCATCCAATTCGGGAACAAAATAGTCGGTTATCATGGCTCTATACCGGTCTCCATTAACGGTAACTGCCTCTCCAGCATTATTGCGGAAGAAGTATGGCCCAATGACTCCACCAGCCCATAGAGCACACCAAACAGTCAGTTTTTGTGGATGTAATGGCGTTTCAAGGGTCTCATGTGGATTCTCTTCACTCCAAATGCGGCAATTTTGCTTGTTGACGTAGCCATTCAACCAAAAATGAGCCTCATCACTGAACAAAATTTTGCGATGAAAATCAGCATCGAGATCAATCTCATTTTCGGCCCATACACCAAAATCACGACGCATTGCATGGTCTCGCGGCTTTAATTCTTGCACAAGCTGGATCTTGTAAGGTCGCAAGCCAAGATCTTTGCGCAAAATCTTCCATAAAGTTGATGGACAAAGCTCCAATTGCTGTGCACGGTGGCGAATCGATTCATTCGGGTCCTCTTCAACACTTTGCTCTACAGCGGCAATTGTTTCTTCGGTGCGCACTGTTCGACGTCTCTGCGGATGCGTATTATCACATAGAGTAAACGTAGTGCGAAAACGATCCATGGTTAACCGAATTAATTGCTCTGATGGACGATTATGTCGACCATAAAATGGACGGAGCTCACGGTAAACTTCGCGAACTGAACCATTATTTTCGAAATAAATTTGCACGATTTGCAAGCGTTGTTCTTTTGTCAACCTGTTCATGATGAAATGGCAAACCAAACTGAACATAAATGACATTAGAGTTGCCAGATTTGACCACAAAATGCCAGTTTTATCTCTATTCGAAAAACAAACCTGTAAAAAAAACACCCTTTATATTTTATTTTGGGAAGCCTTCTTCCGTACATATCGTTTTTGGTCACTCCACACCTAGTAATATGTACTTTGGTATAATTAGATTTTACAAAAATAACTACACAAAACTTACCTTTTTCCATTCAAACTCACTCTTAACCGGTGGACCAATGCTATTCACGGCCAACGTAAGCTCCTTCCAGAACTCGGCCACTTTTTCCCGATTTTCCTTTACAAACCCTTTTTCAATGTCGGGTTTTTGTAGCAATTTTGCTAGCAGCATCTCTGACTGGGCTCTATTTATTGATTTACTCCTAAAAATAAATGTAAAATTAATTAAAAGTAGATCTATTATTCAAAACAAACCGTTACTTACATTTTATTGCGGTCTTGTTCGCCTGTAAAACAAAAGTGAATAATTTTGAATTTTCCACTTGTTCATTACGCCCGAATAAAGAGTTGCCAATAGGGCGAAATGTTTTTCGAACATGAAAAATAGTTTACGATAAGGTGAACAAAACAGGCGAAAATTTTCGGGCGAAAATGAAACTCCCGATACGGGTGAATAAAATTATATTAAAATATTTTCAATTTTGCAACCAGTACAAAATGTCTTCGAGAAGTTGCAAATGAGACGCTGACTCATTTTGCTATATTTGCGAAGCATATTAAGCTTACTTCAATCTACCTGTTAAAAATCAGGACACAAAATGGGCTCCACATATGCCATGTAACTCTTGCAGATATACTCTGGATGGTGAGTTTAGGTATTGGGTTATAATATGTTACGAAGCAATGAAGTTTGCAGTGCCAAGAATTTGAAGGGAATCAGGTGATCATCACTCAGACTGTTATTTTTGCGTTATTAATCTACTCAAGGGTAAAAATCCAAAGAAAACATTTTATCCTGATCTGCCATCGACATCCGCTCCAATACCATACATTCCGAATTCGTTCTGGAATCTGAACAAAAAATAAAACGTCTCATCAACTCTGAAGATTTTAACGATTTAATAAGGGACTTAACTCTATCAAAAAATATATCAGAGTTATTGGCATCGCGATTAAAACAATGAAATTTACTGAATTCTGATATTCGATTATCCCAGTATACTGAAAGCATGATGGGGGACTATATTTGGAGGTTAATAAGATAAACGTCTACAGAACATGACAGGAAAAGTAAAATTGTGCACTTTTAAACATTTGGAGTATATTTTAAAATGTCTTTTATAAGAATTGTTGTGTGCCCCTTCAGCCGTTTCCATAAGATGGACTTGCATCGCCTGAATGGAGCAGTTTTGTGTGCACTGGCTTTCGTTCCGGAGCTTCAGTCTGGGGGGGTTCAATAGACTGCTACATACCAAGCCAACATCTACTAGCCTAGAGGCCCAACAAGATATAATTTAATTGCACACGGGAAAAATATACCAACAAGTTCGAGCATCACTATTGAAAAATTCAAATGCACATAGATTCAAATGCATATAGATAAACAACAAAATAAACTTTTGTTTAATTATTGTTTTGCATTGTTCACATACATATATCGTCACCTAAAATGCAAAAGGCCGTAACTAACATTTTTAGTATTTTACAGGAGAAGCAAAAAACGTTATAAATTAAAGACTACTTAAAGCTAAATATCTAAACTGTAGATTTAAGCTTAGAAAACAAAGACAGATTTGTTTCTGAAAACCAAATTAATGGGAAAAAAGCAGTTTTTAAGAAATGTTAGTTACGGCCTTTTGCACTCTATTTTTCTGAAACCAAAAAGCCGTACCTACTTGAAAAAAATTGTGCATAAAATAAAACCAATGGTTAAAATAAGAAAATGTGCTTTTAGGCTGTAACCAAGGCACATCAAATAGGTAGCCGCAGCAAACTTTTTTTTTTGAACTTTTTTCATATTTTATTTAAATTTGAATTGTCAAATTTTGAATTTCGTTGTGATAAGAATGCTTTCAGTACAATTCAAGGTAGTTGATAAAATATTTCTGAAATTTTAGCTTTTAAAAGCAAAAACAAAATATACAGAGCTCAAATTTTTTTTTTTTAATTTTTCTACTGCTGCTACCTATTGAATGTGCCTTGGCTGTAACTAAAAAAGTTTTTAACAAGTTATGTCTTTTTGTATCTATTTATTGTAAGTATTTTAACACAAAAGAA
Source organism: Philophylla caesio (assembly GCA_963971545.1). NCBI lineage: Eukaryota > Metazoa > Arthropoda > Insecta > Diptera > Tephritidae > Philophylla > Philophylla caesio. The sequence continues at coordinate 32,234,293 of OZ020608.1, read as the reverse complement.
ATTATTTAATTAATACATTTAATTTGAGAAAATAAAATTAAATTAAACTGGTTAAGAAAAACAAAATAATTCATTTGAAAACAACAAAACCTGCATTACAAATAGCAAATAAGAATAGGTTTAAGATGTAAAGGGTATATTATCATAAAAGCTGTGGCAGTCAGCCGGAAGTAAAAATTTAAGTTCCTGCAGGTGTTCCCATTTCTTTTTAGATATTGGTATTCTTTCGGTATGTAACTGTGAAGGTTCGATGTCCCTAAATTTTTGTTGTGTACGTGGTGGCAAAACGTTATAATCGTCCTTGATATTTGTTTTATAATAAATTATTCAAGATGGATCATATGCCAAGGCACGGATCATATTAACAGTTGGCTTTCCGGATTTTTTGCCTGTAATGAAGATACTGAGTTTTTTATACATAATTTATACATGTGTGTTAAATTTTACCTGGTCGAATAGATACGTAGCGCTTAGGAATACTTTCGTAGTCAAGGAAATACTTGTAATCAACATGATGCACTTTTAGAGGAAATGGGTTCTTTCGAGACTCTCTAATCAAGCCAGACAGCTCAGATGGTAAATTTATTTGTCTCTTGTTGATTTTTCTTTGAATGAGGGAGTGGGTCGAATCACACTCCATTTGTGTATGTCCCACTATTAAATATTTATGTGCTACCGTTAAGTTTCCTTGAACACATATTATTGTGTTCGATTTTTATTTACTGCACTTAATATCGAGCCACTAATGCATTCATTTTGGCACACACATAATATAAACACATTGTGCTATCAGCTTTTACTGTTTTTAGAAACTAAAACTATTTAAATACTTTGCATTTCTTAAATAAAAGGTTGCATTTTTAAGCCCCGCACAAAAGACTAAAATTCTTGCCAAATACATCTGTCAAAGTACTGAAAACAACGAGCGAAGGAGAAACAAAACGGAAATTGATATAACCCAGTAAGCTTAAAATAGTGTTTTAAATACAAAATCAAAACCATTCCATTTTTTCTTGTGGTTTCTGTATAATTTTATGATTATTATTTTAAAGCAACATTTATTAGCTGGATAAACTTTCATTGGAAATGGCGTTCTGCTATTTTCCAAGGACAACTTATTTTTTCTTATTTTTACAAATTTTTAGTTCACTATTAAAAAGTTCATTGGAATTGATAACGGTACTTTTTATTGTGTGACCATATTTAAAAATTTTTATAACGATTTTCATCATTTATGTAAGTAAAAGTAAAGATAATGGCTGAACAACTTATTGGTAAGTAAAATTTATAAAAAAAATGGGATTAACGAATAAATATTAAATATTTATATATAATCTAGAAACGTCGTCAATAACGAATTGGAATATTATGCGTGTGGGCACTGAGTTGCGGACGCATGATCAAGGAGTTGCATTCGCTGAAAGTAATGGATTATTGCCGACACAAAAGCTGTGACCCTGCACAAAGTACCAATGTCTGTTAGAAAAGGTGGGAAGTTTGGGTATTTTGTGTGCTATAAAGGGACTTGCAGAAGGAAGCCCAGGGTCTCTCTTGCCGTCGGAACTTGGTTTGAAAATGTGAAGATAAGTGTGCCACGGGTGTACTTCCTTATGTACTGCTTCGCATATCATTTCTCCGGCGAAGCAGTGCATAGGGAAGACTATTTGGATGAAGGAACTGCTACGCCATCTGGTACGATTTGCGACTGGTATAGCTATTGCCGCGAAGTTGTGGTAATATACCAGTTGGACCACCAAAATGTTCAAGGAAAGATTGGTGGTCCGGGAAAAATCGTCCAGATAGACGAGAGCAAGTTTGGAAAGCGAAAATTCAACAAGGGTAAATTATATTTAGATTGATAAAGACTTGTAACATATTTTCTTACTTTTAAATTTATATGTTAGGCCGGCGAGTAGAGGGGCACTTGGTGCTAGGGATGATTGAGGACGGAAGTGATGACATACATCTGGAAGTGTGTCCTGACAATGTGAGGTCTTCAGATGTCCTTATACCGTTTATCTAAAAGCATATCGCGGAAGGATCCATTGTCAGGACAGACTTCTGGAGGGCGTATGATACTCTTCCGAACTATGGGTACATCCACCAGAAGGTGAACCATAGTGACCCCGAAAATTCCTTTGTTGCGGAGGACTCATAGACAAAGAATTGAGTCACAGTGGCGAGTGGTCAAACGTTTTTTTTCGAGAGAAAATTATAACCACCTGTCTAATTTTGCGGATGTGATAGTGAAATATATGTGGCGCCGCTCTATCCAAAAAGAGAAAAAATATCCTTTTGAATATCTTATTGAAGCAATTAAATACATATACACCTTAAAGTAAATTTTAGAGGAGCCAGAGGGGGGGAAAGATTATTCTTTCCCCTTTCTAACGGTGTGCTGGGGGTTGCCACACCCTCTCCTTCACCGCCCACCACCCCCTTTTTATGCGGCACTATACCGAATATTAACCATTAAATGTATTAGAAAAAAATAGATAAAATATATTAGAAAAAAATATAAAAAAATCCCTTACAAACATTTTCCTTTGTGTTACCAATGCAGTCCATTGAAGCGAAGAAAGGCCTTCCTTGCTGAGAAGATGCTGCTCACATGCACTTGTTCATACATATGTGTATAAATATAATATTAAAGTTTTTTTTTTTTAACAAAATAAAATTAAGTTCAATTTAGTCATTCTCGGCAAATTAATCTATTTTTTTTTACAACGCTGTACTACGCGCGAAGAGCGCCGTAGCAAAATCAAAACCAGGCTCTTACTCCGAGCGCAGACGGATTGTTAGAGAAAAAACAAAAATTAAGAGATAAAAGTAAATATTAAAGAATTTTGTCAACTTTATTGTTTTAAGAGTCATTCATGGTGGGTTTGCTAACAAATGAGAGCAAACACAGTAAAATAACAAAGTGTAGAATTATTGCATTATGTTGAGCTAGGTCAGGTCTGGGAGCTCACCACATGGTTGCGATGCACACAAGGTAACTATGTACATTACTAACTTGTTGGTTTATATGTACTTACGTACATATGTACATACGTAATTAATGCATGTACATTAGAGTGGACATTTTTTTTTTTGTAGGAGGTGGTTCGCCCACTAATTTTTTTCCTTTGGGCACAAATAACATATTCCCAAAGTTTAAGACTGGTTGGTCAACGTTAAGGCGTGGCACATGCGCAGTCAAGTTGATAAGAAGGGATTTTTCATAATTTAATTAGAAACAAGTTATAAATTCAATATTATTTATCAAAATTTATGTTAAGTGTCGATATTATGCTTGGTTAGAACTATTATTTTAATGCATGCCCCCAAAAAAGGCGTGGCACGTTATAAAATTTAAGTATTTTATACGAAAATATGTAGTTTTTGCGTCAAAACAAGATTAAACCTTACATAAAATTTAGTTCCTTTTAGTCATTAAATAAAAGTGGGCTAATTGGGGTGTGGTTATTAAAAATTTTCAGAAACTGCTACCAACAAATGCAGCTCTGTGTTAGTTAGTTTCGATCAAACATACTTATATTCACATAGAAGTAGCAACACTGGAAAAACATAATTAAGACGCATATGATTTGGTGAAGCTAAGTGAGAGCATTGATATTGCGTTGTTGTTGTTTAAGCAAATCTGAAAATATTAATTTGATTTCCTTTAAAGACAAGGTTTATAAAATCGGTAAGTTTAAATAATTGAAGTGCTCGATATTTTCAAAATATAATATTTACTTACTTGAACAGCAATGGAAACAAGAGCAAATGAAAAGTTATTTCTGCTTGGGCACGACGAAAGTCAAATCATTGGGTGCAAGTTGCCATCAAAAGGGCAAATATTAAAAGTTCTTCTTTATAATATGCGGAAAATAAAGCTCAAACTTCGTCCAAGTGCATATCTTGTTATTAAAGAAGCAGAAGTACTCTGGGATAAAGCACGTATTCCCACAAGGCAGAATATTCGTAGCGTTGAGAAAGTGGAAGCATTATATCATCATATAATCAACGGAAAAAAGTTAGGCCGGGTGGTATGATTGGCAGTGATCGAGCACTTTTTGAAAAAGAGAAGAGAAGAAATATGCGTGAAGAAAAAGAACTGATAAGGCAAGAAAAGTATCATCAGGAGCAATCTCAAAATTTGGCTGCAAGTCAGGACTACTCAGATGATGAAGGACATTTGACAGAAATAGACAGTGATGAGCTTCAAGACAATTTTCAACAAACTGTAAATGTGGGAACCAAACGGAAAATGAAAAACTTTATAACACCAAAGCTTGTTGCAACTCTGGACAAATGTAAAGTAAGCGACAAATAGCCACTGCCGAAGCATTGGGCCATGAGTTAAGTCAGTTAGCCATAAGTAAATGTAAAATTCGAAACTGCCGTAAAAAAATACGATCTGAAACAGCTACAAATTTAATGGAAAAATTTGAAAACAATTCACCGCAAACCATAACAGTGCATTGGAATGGAAAACTGTTACCATCATTAACTGAAAAGGAAAAAAGTAGACAGATTGCCAGTTATTATAACATCTACCGAGACGGAGCATCTACTTGGATTTACATTACAAGCTGGTACAGGAAGACAACAGGCTGAAGCAATACTCCAGTTATTAAGAGAGTGGAATTTGACAGACAAAGTTCAGGCCCTGTGTTTTGACACAACAGCAACAAACACGGGATGACTTTAAGGTGCTTGTGTGATATTGGAACAGGAATTGGGAAAAGATCTTTTGTACTTGCCCTGTCGTCACCACATCTACGAAATTGTCTTAACGAGCGTATTTGAAAAAAGGAATTTATCTTCAAGTGCACCGACTTTGTCAATTTAAAGGGTCTTGGACGACGATCAACCAAAACAATTTTTAATTTGGAGTTGATGACAAGAACGTAGGTCCGTATATTAGCAGTTCCGAGTTAGAGGAGTTAGCAAAGGGGTCTATGAAATAACTCCCACGAAATAAGTCCCACTTTTAAAAACGAAATAAGTCCCACCAAAAATTGCTATTTTGAAAGTGGGAGTTATTTCGTTTTTAAAAGTAGGACTTATTTCGTCAATTGGTGGGACTTATTTCGTTACGCGTTTTTATTTTAAGTGGGACTTATTTCGTTTTGAGTGGGAATAAATTCGTTTTGTAAAGTGGGAGTTATTTCATACCCCTAAATTTATATTTTGGTGGGATTTATTTCGTTTTAAGTGGGACTTATTTCATTTTCATAATTTTGCATTTTAAGTGAATGCTTAATAATTTTTGCCGTTATTTGTTGCTCTTCACGTTGTTTCTCATTGAATTTCATTATGTTCTTTTTGTTCCTTTTTAAAAAAAATTTCTTGTATTGTAGAATATGCTTTCGAAAAGTTCCGTTATTTCTTGCTCTTTACGAAATGAATGGTATTGTTTCAAATTTGTTTGTTAAGTGTGGTAGTTTACAAGACCTTATCATTATATTGATTAGTTAAGTTTGTGAATTTCAATAGTGAACATGAGTGTGACATTCGAAATAATTGCAGGGAAGAGGAATAACAGCAAGCTTCTTTATATTTTTTTTGAGAAACAATTATATATTAAAAAGTGCACTAAATTAGAAAAACATTTTTATGTTTGTTATGTAAAAGATTGTCCATCACGAATAATGTTATTTGGCAGCGAGTGCATTAAAGCAAAAAATTATAAAGCGCACAATCACGATAATCAAGGGGCTCTGTACAAAGAACTAAAATTTTTAAATAATGTAAAAACAAAATGCGCACGTCTTAATGAAAAGCCAACTGAAAACAATTGCGCTGGAGTATTCGCAATATTTTTGTGAATACTAGCATGGAGTAAGTACCACCCACATGATAATTATTATTTATTAAGTAAGTACTTAATAAAGTCTTTGCAGAAATCAAACCGAAAGCAAAAATATTGTCTTTGATAAAATACAGCGGAGTTTGCAGTATATTGCGAATAAAAATTTAAAAAAATTCTCCCAAAACACCGGCAGAAGTGCAGGAAGTTTTCCAAGGCTCAGCAGTTTATGATAAATTCGGTTATTCCAAATTAAATGGAAATAAACAATGGCAGTTTTTCAACATATGCTACCAAGAAAAAGACTGCATATTGCGTTTTTTGTTCCGAAAGAACTGTTGAACTGATGAAAGAATGCATTCCTGTTAATTCGAAAAGAAACATTTTAATTGATGGTACTTTTTTTGTACTTCCTCTAGGAAGCTTAAAACAACTATTAATCTTACATTGTGAATACTTTGGTTCGGTAATTAATTTCATTCATAACTATATATAGATTTATATTATGTATACATATGTATGTATATATTTATTATTTTTTCTATTTTAGGTATTCCCCTTTCTTTTCGTACTGATGACCAAAAAAGCATATCAGCATTTATTAAATTATATACAAAGGAGCATTATTGATCTGTCACAAGCAACTTTTATAACTGATTATGAAACAGGATTGAGAAGCGCAATTGAAAAAAGTTTCCCTGATTCAAAAATATTTGGTTGCTGGTTCCATTATTGCCAGGCATTGCGTCGATTCATAACCATGAAGGACAAAAGGCTCGCTCAATATATTCGGCAAAATAAAGAAGCGGCTAGAATTTATCACAAATTTCTATCTCTTCCATTATTACCTGGAATGCACATTTCGGATAGCTTCCAACTACTAACCGAAGATTTAGGAAACTTGAACGCTTTAGATAGATTCAAATCATTTATAAAATATTTTGAGAATCAATGGATGCAAAAGGTACAATATTCCCTTTTACAGAATATTTACAAAAAGGTGTTATGATTTCATTATTACAGATCGGTCCACATAACTTTTCAGTTTTCGATTCCGAAATCCCCACTACGTCTGCAATAGAAGCTTACAATAGCGTCATAGGAAAAGCCATTCCAAAGAAGGCTACTTTTTTCAAATTTGTAGCAATTTTACAGAAGCAAGAATTTGAAAAAGTAAGAAAATTTGAACTATTGATGAATACCAATGGTAGTGTGGGAAAAAAGCGTATTAAAAAGTCCTGTGTTTTGAAAGCAGATATGATTTCGAAATTCAAGAATGATCTCTTACAAGGTACTATAACTCCTTCTAAATTCCTTGACCAACTGGTGTTATCAAAAAATCATTTAATTGTTCAAATGGAGGCTGATGAAGATCTTTTTGAAGAATTATCATATTTGGAAGAGGACATTGAAGACGAGTCGTTAAACCATATTGAAACCAACCAGAATACAATTAATAATAATATGTGTGTGGTTTGTTTCATAAAGCAGCCAAATATCTTATTTTTTCCTTGTAAGCACTTGAAAATTTGCAGTGAATGCTGTCTTACAATGCAAACTCACAAAATTGATCAAACCAGTAAACTAGTATGTCCATTCTGTCGTGCAGAAGTTCATGAAACCCTTCAAATATTTATCTGATAAATAAATGATTTTTTTATGGAGGGGTGCGATAGAGCCATGAAATATAAGGCCCTTATGGCTTTATTTCTCATTTTTTTCTTATGCAAAAAGTTATATATTGGACATTTCGTAAAAGGGACAACCATAATTTTTTGTCCATATCTCTCATGGCTCTCCTTTTTTTGTTATTAATTACTTTATACTTACTATAATCAAAAGACTTTAAAGAAATGTGTACAAATAGGTACCGAACTTAACTACTGGAAAAACAATATTAAAAAAAATTGTTGACGTAATTACGTATGTATGTATGTGTTTTATTATATTTTTAGTAGGAAATTGGAATTCGTGTTCCATGTTTTCTAATATCACCATTACAAAATACAACTAATCCCAATGCCACGTTAAAACTATAATACCGTCTACCATGCACTGGATATTCAAGCCATTATAAATTCTGGAACTCTATCAAAATTCGTAATATCCATTCCATTTGCTTGCATACGATTTTTCTTTATTATTCCTCTTCTTTGATTATTCATATTATTCGACGTGTGTTTTTTTCGAAGAGCCAAATACTTCTTATTTGAAATCGCATTAAACAGTGAAAAAGTGGGACTTATTTCGTTTATGAAAGTGGGACTTATTTCATTTAAGAAATATATTATTCAAGGGGGAGTTATTTCATTTTGAGTGGGAGTTATTTCATTTCAAGTAAATTTTTAAATTATTTCATTTTGGTGGGACTTATTTCGTTTTCAAAAGTGGGACTTATTTCGTTTATGAAAGTGGGACTTATTTCATTTAAGAAATATATTATTCAAGGGGGAGTTATTTCATTTTGAGTGGGAGTTATTTCATTTCAAGTAAATTTTTAAATTATTTCATTTTGGTGGGACTTATTTCGTTTTCAAAAGTGGGACTTATTTCGTGGGAGTTATTTCATTTCTTTAAGCAATTTTTGGTGGGACTTATTTCGTTTTTAAAAGTGGGACTTATTTCGTGGGAGTTATTTCATAGACCTTAGCAAAGTTTTCCAGCCAATATTTTAAAATAAAACAGCCTAGAGCTAATTATAAGGAAATTCTGGAGTTGAGTCAAATATTTATTGGGCAGCACGATGGGAATTATAAATTCAAGCCACCAGGAGCGTTTCATCACGCCCGTTGGATGGCCAAAGCAATTTATTCACTAAACATTTTTTTATTCAGAGAAAATTTTGTGATGTCATCAGATGAAAAAGACGCCATACGCGATGCTTGTTTATTTATTGTTAAAATTTATGTAAAAGCCTGGATAGAAGCTCCAATTGCTTCCAAAGCGCCTAATCAAGACCTCCTTTTTATTAAATCTATTCTCGCCTACAAAAATGTCAACGAAAACGTAAGCAATGCAACTTTGGGGAAATTCCGTAACCATTTATGGTATTTAGCAGCAGAAACAATAGGTTTTTGATTTTTTGGTGAAACAATTACTCCTGAAACAAAAACTAGTATGATAACGAGACTTCGTGTAGAATCAAAAAATGAGAGCAAGCGGCTGATTACTGATATACAGCACTTACAATCAAAATCAATTGAGGACTTCGTAACCAAAAATACACTTCACTTCTTTGAACGTTTTTATATTTCAACCGGTTTTTTGCAAAAAGATCCCTCCCAATGGCAGAACGAGCCAAGCTACATACATAGAGGGCATAAATATCGTCAGTAAAATGAAGGTGGTGTTATTATCGAATGCTTGATATTGGCTGTAACCTGAAAAGGGATTTTTAAGGTCTTCAAATGGCAAAATAAAGTAGTGAAAACGTAGTACTTCCATTGATACACTGATTTTGTTAGGGGTTTCAACTCGAAAATCTTTCTCACTATAGTTCAAGTGATATTGAGCCTCAACAAGTAATTTTAACTTTCCGGGCAACTTTTTTATTTGTATTTTTTCGAAGAAAGGCCTTAAGGAAATATAAAATTGGGCTACTGATACAAGTAATTATGATACAAGTAGTGCCCAATTATATGGAACGCTCGAGCCTTTCAAGCAGTCGGGAAAAAGGCTTTGTCTTCCCCGTCCACCATTTTATATACCCCTTATTGTTTCTAAATCTCGGTTGGTGGGACAAATGGCTTTGAATTATTCCAACACCCAATCGATATAATCTATCTATATACAAATATGTATCAAAGTGTGCTAAGTACTAATACCGCCTGAATTCCGGAGCCTTATTATGTTAAAACCTTTGATATTTGTTAACCCCTAACTGTGTTCAAAAATAAAAAAGTGAACAAAATGTTTTGGGGTAAAATTATAGTTACACGTACTACATACATATACATATACATACAAAGCTTGAAAAAAAATGAGCAAATAATTTTAATATAACAAAAACTTGCAACGTGCGCAATTTGTAAAGGCAAAAATGGCAACCAATTTCCTTTTTATGCAGTGCCCAGATGAGGTGTGCATAAGAAGCCCCAATTAAATTGTACTGACCCAATTAAATTGTACTGACCCAAAGTAAACAACATGCAGTGGTTTTATTGTTACAACGTTCACGTTTGTTTTCATATGAATTGCTTACTTAATTGGCGCATCAACCGCCTAAGCAATTTTGGCCAAGGTCAACAAAGCACGCCAGTTGTTCCTATCTCCTACTAACTGGCGCCAATTAGAAATCCCAAGTGTAGCCAAGTCTGTTCCACTTGGTCTTTACAATGCAGAGAAGGTCTTCCTATTTCTCGGCTACCACCAGCGGGTACCGCGTCAAAAACCTTCAGAGCTGGAGCTATTTAAACCATTCGAACAACATGTCCTAGCCAGCGGAGGTGCTGGTTATACACCAACTGCACTGTACAGCTCGTACAGCTCATCGTTCCATCGTACGCGGTATTCGCCATCGCAAAGACGTAAAGGTCCATAAATCTTTCGAAGAATCTTACTCTCGAACACTCCAAGAGCCCTCTCATCTGATGTTGTCATCGTTCATGCTTCTGCGCCATGCAATAGGACGGGATGATGAAGGACTTATAGAGTATGGTTTTTGTCCGTCGAGAGAGGAGTCTACTCAGTCCGAAGTAGCACTTGTTGGCAAGAGAGATTCTGTGTTGGATTTGAAGGCAGACGCTGTTATTGGTGTTAGTGCTGGTTCAAAGTTATAACCGGCAATTCTTATGTTAGATCCCAGTCGTCAATGTGCCGACTGTCTATTTGATGACAGGAGATACTTTGTCTTGCCCTCGTTCACCTGCAGACCCATTCGCTTTGCTTCTCTACCCAGTTTGGAGAAGGTAGAACTTACTGCGCGATTGTTAAGGTCGATGATGTCAACGTCGTCAGCATACGCCAATAGTTGAACACTCTTACGAAATACGGTGCCTGACCGATTTAACTCTGCCGTTCGAATTATCTTCGCCATCATCAGGTTAAAGAAGTCGCACGACAAAAAGTCACCCTATCTGAAACCTCGTTTGGTATCAAACAAATCGGATAGGTGCTTCCCAATTCTGACGGTGCTGATCGTGTTGCTCAACGTTATTTTACATAGCCGTATAAGTTTTGCGGGGATACCAAATTCAAACATTGCTGCATATAGGAAGTCGACAAAAAGATGGTGTGTGTCGATTCTTCTTTCTCGGGTTTTTTCCAAGATCTGGCGTATTGTGAATATCTGGTTAATAGGAGATTTACCCGTTCTAAAGCCACACTAAGGTCTAATCAGTTCACTGCCGGTGGTCTTAATTATTTCACACAATACGCTCGACAGAACCTTATACGCGATATAGAGTCACCTTCTTGTGGATTAGACAGGACACACTTAAATTCCAATCAGCAGGGATGCGTTCTGCCTACCATACTGTAGAAATGAGCTGGTACATGCACTTAACAAGCTCATCTCCGCCATACTTGAATAACTCAGTTGGCAACCAATCGAGTCCATCTTCATTGATTGGGAATTCGGGTTCATCAACTTCTCCAAGGTTGTTGCAGTTGCTTCCATTAAGCAGTGTGGAGAAGTGCTCGCTCAAGAGTTTAAGTATGCTTCTTTACGTTCCGTAGCGTCGCGGCATTAATCGACATACCAGTTGTTTTTTTTTATGGTTTCATTGCAGGGAAATATCGTTCTGTGTATCATTGCTCTCAGAGAGCAGGAGTGCAAGTCGGGTGGCAAAATGGGTGGCTGTCTGTTGCGATTGCAGCTTTCCGATGTCGAGCTGATCCGTGTCGATGTTAGCTCCTCGGCTCGTGCGCAAATCTATGACACTGGAAGCATGCCTTCCGTCTTTCAAAACATGGTCGATTTGGTTACGTGTTTTACCATGTGCAGACAGCCACAGCCACAGCCAGACAGTACTTTGATCCGCACGCAAAATAATCGCTTTGACCACTCTCAAGTGAATCCACCTTCTTGTGGATTAGACAGGACACACTTAAATTCCAATCAGCAGGGATGCGTTCTGCCTACCATACTGTAGAAATGAGCTGGTAAATGCACTTAACAAGCTCATCTCCGCCATACTTGAATAACTCAGTTGGCAACCAATCGAGTCCATCTTCATTGATTGGGAATTCGGGTTCATCAACTTCTCCAAGGTTGTTGCAGTTGCTTCCATTAAGCAGTGTGGAGAAGTGCTCGCTCAAGAGTTTAAGTATGCTTCTTTACGTTCCGTAGCGTCGCGGCATTAATCGACATACCAGTTGTTTTTTTTTATGGTTTCATTGCAGGGAAATATCGTTCTGTGTATCATTGCTCTCAGAGAGCAGGAGTGCAAGTCGGGTGGCAAAATGGGTGGCTGTCTGTTGCGATTGCAGCTTTCCGATGTCGAGCTGATCCGTGTCGATGTTAGCTCCTCGGCTCGTGCGCAAATCTATGACACTGGAAGCATGCCTTCCGTCTTTCAAAACATGGTCGATTTGGTTACGTGTTTTACCATGTGCAGACAGCCACAGCCACAGCCAGACAGTACTTTGATCCGCACGCAAAATAATCGCTTTGACCACTCTCAAGTGAATGGCAGTCAGAAACTTTCCCCACTTTGGTGGACTTCTGCACTCGGACCCATTCCCCTCAAAACATCTCTCAATTGTAATTAGTAATATATTATTTTATTCCACAGCAAAGAGGTAGATTGCTTATCCAGCTCTTTTGGAATAATTTAAAAAAAAATTTCATTTGGTTTATAAGTAATTTTATTTTATTTTTGAAAGAAATCGTGTACTGTTAATTAAATATTCTACTCTAAACTATTAGAAAAGAACTGAATTGGTGTTAATTTTTTTCAATTTAATCGAAATAAATCGAGAGAAAAACTGTTCTTTCCAATTCCATTTACGGTTCCTTAAAGTCATTTCAAAAATAATCAAACAAAAAAATAATATTTTGTTGGCTGTTGCAAGGCATATTAAACAGGTAGCAGAAGCAGGGTTGATATTTTGATTTTTTTCATTTGAAAAAAGTCGAGGAGGTCCTTTTACGTTAATTAACTTTTTGTTTGGATTGAAAATAAATATATACATTGAAGTGTAAAATTTTGATTTTTTTAAATATTCGTATCAGCAAACCGAAAATGTTATTTGTGCAACACTTTTCAAAGTTCCACAGGATCAATGGCGAAGATCGAATTGGAACAGAGCTTGTGGTATGGAGTTGCCTATAAATGGCAGGGTTTGTTCCGATCACTTTTCGGAGTCGGATTGTGTTGTAGGAGCGCAAAAAAACAAACTTAATGCCCAACTCTGTTCCCACGCTATATATTTCATTGCCTATTATGTGAGTGTTCTACATGCATTTATATGTATGCTTATAAATTATGTTGTTTAAAGAGCGGTGCATCATATATTTATTTTTTAATCAACAACAAACAAGTTGCTTACAGACTATATGATACATTTTAATTTCAAAGGCTTAAAGACAGGAGTCGTATGAGTAAATTCTTAAAAGTAGACTTAGAGTATGTAAAATCAAAATCTAAGGAAGAAGAATAAGCATTAAATTGAGATAGCGTCCTTCAAAGAGGGGCATTCATACCATAGACAGTCTTAGCAAACCCGACAAAAAATATATCATTACAGCGAAGTATGCGTGAGGGAACACTAAAATGAATTTTCGTGAGCAAGTATGGACAATCAATTGAGCCGGTACATAAGTCAAAGACAAAACACATCGACAAAAGATCACGCCTAGACTCTAAAGACATGAGGTATATAAGTAAACACCGAGAGCGATACGACGGAATAGGATCTGCAAACTTAATCGGGCACAAGGCAAAACGCATAAAAGCTCCAATATTTTAATATATACCGCATGAAACGGTCGCCAAACGAATACCGCGTATTCTAACTTGGAACGAACTAGGGATGAGAACAGCATTTTGAGGGTATGTGGTACACAAAACTCAGAACCATTTCGACCAATAAAGGCTAACATTGCAAATGATTTAGAGACAATATAACTTATGTGAGTTGTAAAGTTCAGCTTGGTGTCAAAGTAGGCACCAAGGTCTATAAATTCTCTAATTGTTTTTAGCGGTGAATTTAATATGATGTAAGAAGTTGGAACAATATTTAGAACCTTCGCGAGAGAAGTGTAGTGACATTTCCTAATATTGAGCGGCAAATGATTACGCAGACACCAACAATATAAGTTGTTCAACTCATGCTGGAGAATATGGGAATCTCCCGGATTTTTAATTTCGTAGTAAATCTTCAGGTCATCCGCATATAGAAGATAGTTACATTTAGGAAAACATGAGGAAATATCATTGATAAAGAGGATAAATAGTAACGGGCCTAAAACACTACCCTGCGGAACACCAGAAGAGACAACAAAAGAGTAAGACGATACATTATCTTGTCGAACGACACAGTTCCTATTATCTAGATATGATGCTATCCACTTAAGAAATTGAGAGTGAAAGCCTAATACCTGAAGTTTAGTTATCAAAATAGAGTGAGATACCCTATCGAAAGCTTTAGAAAAATCTGTGTAATCGGTCTATAATTCTCAATGTCATTTTTATTACCGTTTTTCAAAATAGGGGTGATAAAAGTTAATATAGATGATAGCATATCGGGTACTCATCATAAATGCCCTAATAGGGATGCATCTTGTGAAATAGAGTAAGACCAAATATATTTTTTAAATAAAAGGATATATGTATTTACGTAATTGTTTGCTCACAGAAGCTACTTGATAATCGCTGAGAAGTGCGTGAAAGAAATAAGTTGTAAGAAGCAAACCGACTAACTATGTGTGGCGCAAAACATTTGTAAACGAGTAAGCATCTTAAAGCTTTATGTCTTAATGTCTATTTAATTGACTTGCGCGTTCAAACGTATTTACATTGGGCTAGTTATTATTAAAGGGGTTTTCAATAGGGACCCTACAAAAGTATACGATACGGACAGCAAACGACGCCATATTTTTCCCCGCTCTCTTGACATTTCTCTTCAGTAAGGTTTGCCATTTCATCATGAAAAGATATACGATCCAACAACGAGTCGAAATTATTAAAATTTACTACCGAAATTCGGAGTCATTGGCCTCAACTTTAAGAGCGCTACGTACAATTTATGATGAGGCTCATTTCTGGCTTAATGGCTTCGTCAATAAGCAAAATATGCGTTATTGGTCACACAGCAACCGACACGTACTCAATGAGTTACCATTGCATCATCCCGAAAAAAAGCGTCATTGGCCCGTACTTCTTCCGTGACGATCAAGACCGGCAAGTTACTGTGAATGGGAATCGCTACCGCTCAATGATAACCGAATATTTTTTGACCGAATTGAATGATATGGACTTGGACAATATGTGGTTTCAACAGGACGGTGAACGTGTTATCTCACGAAATGGCCCAGTCAATTGGCCGCCTCGGTCGTGCGACTTAACGCCGTTAGACTATTTCCTGTGGGGCTACGTCAAGTCTATGGTCTATGCCAACAAGCCAGCGACGGTTGATGAACTTCGTACGAATATCGAACGTGAAATTACAGCAGTATCGGCCGATTAATACTTGAAAACTGTCGAAAATTGGGTTCAGCGTCTGGACTTCTGCAAACGTGCCCGTGGTGGCCATGCAAAAGAAATCGAGTTCCATACATGATGGCATCGAATATACTTTCGCAGGAATAAAGAATTTCATTAATATCCAAAACCATTTTTGTTTAATTTAAAAAACTTTTGTAGCTTCCCTATTGAAAACCCTTTAGTAACGTTTTTATTGGGCGATAGATATCGGTGTGTATTTTTTTTTAATTCTTAAAGGATACACTTTAATGTAAGGTTTGATACATATCTGTTCGTAGATAAAGGAGTCCAGTGGTCGTGGACTGATGTATAGCCGGTCATATGCCTTCATGCTTCTGGACCTAGAGCATATAGGCATTTGTACGGAAACGGATATCCACTAGTGACATGCGTACTTTGCAAAGGTGGTTTCGAAAGGTGAACGTTAATAAAGGCCTACTCAACGTTTCGTAGGGCCTAATGCGCCATATAAATGAACTCTTCATCCAAGAGAAAATTTGCATACAAGCGTTCGACGATATGAAGGTCACGGAAGCATATGAGTATGAATTGACAGGGGACTTCGTCCGGAAACTGGCGAATTACGTTCAGGTAGTAATGGCGAGAGGATTGTGGAGGTCATGGGAACAACCGGTTTTCTATTGGTTTGATTGTAAAATTGACGCAGATATTTTGCGTGTTAAAATTATGGCAGTACTGAGTTTTTCTTTTCCTGGCGTTGGAATTGTTTGCGACATGGGCCCGTCAAATCAAAAGCTGTGAAAAAATGTTTCCATATGTATTTCACATCTATGGTTTATCTATGGTTTATCTAATCTATGACACTGGAAGCATGCCTTCCGTCTTTCAAAACATGGTCGATTTTGTTACGTGTTTTACCATGTGCAGACAGCCACTTTGCTTGGTGTTTCTTCTAATACTGGACCCTGGTGCTATGGACTACCATGTTTCGGGCCCCGGGGAAGTCGATTAGACTCAATTTGTAACCGGACGCCTAGCACGATATTTATATCGTGGCGGGGGCACCGTTTGTACGTGCGTCCTTCTCTTCCGTCGAGGCGTAGATGCCAATCAGGAAGATGTTGAAGAATCTCACCTTGATGCGAATTTTGGCGAGACGTTCGTCCACCGGAGTGGACGACAGTACTTTGATCCGCACGCAAAATAATCGCTTTGACCACTCTCAAGTGAATGGCAGTCAGAAACTTTCCCCACTTTGGTGGACTTCTGCACTCGGACCCATTCCCCTCAAAACATCTCTCAATTGTAATTAGTAATATATTATTTTATTCCACAGCAAAGAGGTAGATTGCTTATCCAGCTCTTTTGGAATAATTTAAAAAAAAAATTTCAATTGGTTTATATGTAAGTAATTTTATTTTATTTTTGAAAGAAATTGTGTACTGTTAATTAAATATTCTACTCTAAACTATTAGAAAAGAACTGAATTGGTGTTTATTTTTTTCAATTTAATTTTAAAAAAATGGAGAGAAAAACTGTTCTTTCCAATTCCATTTACGGTTCCTTAAAGTCATTTCAAAAATAATCAAACAAAAAAATAATATTTTGTTGGCTGTTGCAAGGCATATTAAACAGGTAGCAGAAGCAGGGTTGATATTTTGATTTTTTTCATTTGAAAAAAGTCGAGGAGGTCCTTTTACGTTAATTAACTTTTTGTAAAGTATTGGATTGAAAATAAATATATACATTGAAGTGTAAAATTTTGATTTTTTTAAATATTCGTATCAGCAAACCGAAAATGTTATTTGTAAAACAGTTTTCAAAGTTCCACAGGATCAATGGCGAAGATCGAATTGGAACAGAGCTTGTGGTATGGAGTTGCCTATAAATGGCAGGGTTTGTTCCGATCACTTTTCGGAGTCGGATTGTGTTGTAGGAGCGCAAAAAAACAAACTTAATGCCCAACTCTGTTCCCACGCTATATATTTCATTGCCTATTATGTGAGTGTTCTACATGCATTTATATGTATGCTTATAAATTATGTTGTTTAAAGAGCGGTGCATCATATATTTATTTTTTAATCAACAACAAACAAGTTGCTTACAGACTATATGATACATTTTAATTTCAAAGGCTTAAAGACAGGAGTCGTATGAGTAAATTCTTAAAAGTAGACTTAGAGTATGTAAAATCAAAATCTAAGGAAGAAGAATAAGCATTAAATTGAGATAGCGTCCTTCTAAGAGGTGCATTCATACCATAGACAGTCTTAGCAAACCCGACAAAAAATATATCATTACAGCGAAGTATGCGTGAGGGAACACTAAAATGAATTTTCGTGAGCAAGTATGGACAATCAATATAGCCGGTACATAAGTCAAACACAAAACACATCGACAAAAGATCACGCCTAGACTCTAAAGACCTGAGGTCTATAAGTAAACACCGAGAGCGATACGACGGAATAGGATCTGCAAACTTAATCGGGCACAAGGCAAAACGCATAAAAGCTCCAATATTTTAATATATACCGCATGAAACGGTCGCCAAACGAATACCGCGTATTCTAACTTGGAACGAACTAGGGATGAGAACAGCATTTTGAGGGTATGTGGTACACAAAACTCAGAACCATTTCGACCAATAAAGGCTAACATTGCAAATGATTTAGAGACAATATAACTTATGTGAGTTGTAAAGTTCAGCTTGGTGTCAAAGTAGGCACCAAGGTCTATAAATTCTCTAATTGTTTTTAGCGGTGAATTTAATATGATGTAAGAAGTTGGAACAATATTTAGAACCTTCGCGAGAGAAGTGTAGTGACATTTCCTAATATTGAGCGGCAAATGATTACGCAGACACCAACAATATAAGTTGTTCAACTCATGCTGGAGAATATGGGAATCTCCCGGATTTTTAATTTCGTAGTAAATCTTCAGGTCATCCGCATATAGAAGATAGTTACATTTAGGAAAACATGAGGAAATATCATTGATAAAGAGGATAAATAGTAACGGGCCTAAAACACTACCCTGCGGAACACCAGAAGAGACAACAAAAGAGTAAGACGATACATTATCTTGTCGAACGACACAGTTCCTATTATCTAGATATGATGCTATCCACTTAAGAAATTGAGAGTGAAAGCCTAATACCTGAAGTTTAGTTATCAAAATAGAGTGAGATACCCTATCGAAAGCTTTAGAAAAATCTGTGTAATCGGTCTATAATTCTCAATGTCATTTTTATTACCGTTTTTCAAAATAGGGGTGATAAAAGTTAATATAGATGATAGCATATCGGGTACTCATCATAAATGCCCTAATAGGGATGCATCTTGTGAAATAGAGTAAGACCAAATATATTTTTTAAATAAAAGGATATATGTATTTACGTAATTGTTTGCTCACAGAAGCTACTTGATAATCGCTGAGAAGTGCGTGAAAGAAATAAGTTGTAAGAAGCAAACCGACTAACTATGTGTGGCGCAAAACATTTGTAAACGAGTAAGCATCTTAAAGCTTTATGTCTTAATGTCTATTTAATTGACTTGCGCGTTCAAACGTATTTACATTGGGCTAGTTATTATTAAAGGGGTTTTCAATAGGGACCCTACAAAAGTATACGATACGGACAGCAAACGACGCCATATTTTTCCCCGCTCTCTTGACATTTCTCTTCAGTAAGGTTTGCCATTTCATCATGAAAAGATATACGATCCAACAACGAGTCGAAATTATTAAAATTTACTACCGAAATTCGGAGTCATTGGCCTCAACTTTAAGAGCGCTACGTACAATTTATGATGAGGCTCATTTCTGGCTTAATGGCTTCGTCAATAAGCAAAATATGCGTTATTGGTCACACAGCAACCGACACGTACTCAATGAGTTACCATTGCATCATCCCGAAAAAAAGCGTCATTGGCCCGTACTTCTTCCGTGACGATCAAGACCGGCAAGTTACTGTGAATGGGAATCGCTACCGCTCAATGATAACCGAATATTTTTTGACCGAATTGAATGATATGGACTTGGACAATATGTGGTTTCAACAGGACGGTGAACGTGTTATCTCACGAAATGGCCCAGTCAATTGGCCGCCTCGGTCGTGCGACTTAACGCCGTTAGACTATTTCCTGTGGGGCTACGTCAAGTCTATGGTCTATGCCAACAAGCCAGCGACGGTTGATGAACTTCGTACGAATATCGAACGTGAAATTACAGCAGTATCGGCCGATTAATACTTGAAAACTGTCGAAAATTGGGTTCAGCGTCTGGACTTCTGCAAACGTGCCCGTGGTGGCCATGCAAAAGAAATCGAGTTCCATACATGATGGCATCGAATATACTTTCGCAGGAATAAAGAATTTCATTAATATCCAAAACCATTTTTGTTTAATTTAAAAAACTTTTGTAGCTTCCCTATTGAAAACCCTTTAGTAACGTTTTTATTGGGCGATAGATATCGGTGTGTATTTTTTTTTAATTCTTAAAGGATACACTTTAATGTAAGGTTTGATACATATCTGTTCGTAGATAAAGGAGTCCAGTGGTCGTGGACTGATGTATAGCCGGTCATATGCCTTCATGCTTCTGGACCTAGAGCATATAGGCATTTGTACGGAAACGGATATCCACTAGTGACATGCGTACTTTGCAAAGGTGGTTTCGAAAGGTGAACGTTAATAAAGGCCTACTCAACGTTTCGTAGGGCCTAATGCGCCATATAAATGAACTCTTCATCCAAGAGAAAATTTGCATACAAGCGTTCGACGATATGAAGGTCACGGAAGCATATGAGTATGAATTGACAGGGGACTTCGTCCGGAAACTGGCGAATTACGTTCAGGTAGTAATGGCGAGAGGATTGTGGAGGTCATGGGAACAACCGGTTTTCTATTGGTTTGATTGTAAAATTGACGCAGATATTTTGCGTGTTAAAATTATGGCAGTACTGAGTTTTTCTTTTCCTGGCGTTGGAATTGTTTGCGACATGGGCCCGTCAAATCAAAAGCTGTGAAAAAATGTTTCCATATGTATTTCACATCTATGGTTTATCTATGGTTTATCTAATCTATGACACTGGAAGCATGCCTTCCGTCTTTCAAAACATGGTCGATTTTGTTACGTGTTTTACCATGTGCAGACAGCCACTTTGCTTGGTGTTTCTTCTAATACTGGACCCTGGTGCTATGGACTACCATGTTTCGGGCCCCGGGGAAGTCGATTAGACTCAATTTGTAACCGGACGCCTAGCACGATATTTATATCGTGGCGGGGGCACCGTTTGTACGTGCGTCCTTCTCTTCCGTCGAGGCGTAGATGCCAATCAGGAAGATGTTGAAGAATCTCACCTTGATGCGAATTTTGGCGAGACGTTCGTCCACCGGAGTGGACGACAGTACTTTGATCCGCACGCAAAATAATCGCTTTGACCACTCTCAAGTGAATGGCAGTCAGAAACTTTCCCCACTTTGGTGGACTTCTGCACTCGGACCCATTCCCCTCAAAACATCTCTCAATTGTAATTAGTAATATATTATTTTATTCCACAGCAAAGAGGTAGATTGCTTATCCAGCTCTTTTGGAATAATTTAAAAAAAAAATTTCAATTGGTTTATATGTAAGTAATTTTATTTTATTTTTGAAAGAAATTGTGTACTGTTAATTAAATATTCTACTCTAAACTATTAGAAAAGAACTGAATTGGTGTTTATTTTTTTCAATTTAATTTTAAAAAAATGGAGAGAAAAACTGTTCTTTCCAATTCCATTTACGGTTCCTTAAAGTCATTTCAAAAATAATCAAACAAAAAAATAATATTTTGTTGGCTGTTGCAAGGCATATTAAACAGGTAGCAGAAGCAGGGTTGATATTTTGATTTTTTTCATTTGAAAAAAGTCGAGGAGGTCCTTTTACGTTAATTAACTTTTTGTAAAGTATTGGATTGAAAATAAATATATACATTGAAGTGTAAAATTTTGATTTTTTTAAATATTCGTATCAGCAAACCGAAAATGTTATTTGTAAAACAGTTTTCAAAGTTCCACAGGATCAATGGCGAAGATCGAATTGGAACAGAGCTTGTGGTATGGAGTTGCCTATAAATGGCAGGGTTTGTTCCGATCACTTTTCGGAGTCGGATTGTGTTGTAGGAGCGCAAAAAAACAAACTTAATGCCCAACTCTGTTCCCACGCTATATATTTCATTGCCTATTATGTGAGTGTTCTACATGCATTTATATGTATGCTTATAAATTATGTTGTTTAAAGAGCGGTGCATCATATATTTATTTTTTAATCAACAACAAACAAGTTGCTTACAGACTATATGATACATTTTAATTTCAAAGGCTTAAAGACAGGAGTCGTATGAGTAAATTCTTAAAAGTAGACTTAGAGTATGTAAAATCAAAATCTAAGGAAGAAGAATAAGCATTAAATTGAGATAGCGTCCTTCTAAGAGGTGCATTCATACCATAGACAGTCTTAGCAAACCCGACAAAAAATATATCATTACAGCGAAGTATGCGTGAGGGAACACTAAAATGAATTTTCGTGAGCAAGTATGGACAATCAATATAGCCGGTACATAAGTCAAACACAAAACACATCGACAAAAGATCACGCCTAGACTCTAAAGACCTGAGGTCTATAAGTAAACACCGAGAGCGATACGACGGAATAGGATCTGCAAACTTAATCGGGCACAAGGCAAAACGCATAAAAGCTCCAATATTTTAATATATACCGCATGAAACGGTCGCCAAACGAATACCGCGTATTCTAACTTGGAACGAACTAGGGATGAGAACAGCATTTTGAGGGTATGTGGTACACAAAACTCAGAACCATTTCGACCAATAAAGGCTAACATTGCAAATGATTTAGAGACAATATAACTTATGTGAGTTGTAAAGTTCAGCTTGGTGTCAAAGTAGGCACCAAGGTCTATAAATTCTCTAATTGTTTTTAGCGGTGAATTTAATATGATGTAAGAAGTTGGAACAATATTTAGAACCTTCGCGAGAGAAGTGTAGTGACATTTCCTAATATTGAGCGGCAAATGATTACGCAGACACCAACAATATAAGTTGTTCAACTCATGCTGGAGAATATGGGAATCTCCCGGATTTTTAATTTCGTAGTAAATCTTCAGGTCATCCGCATATAGAAGATAGTTACATTTAGGAAAACATGAGGAAATATCATTGATAAAGAGGATAAATAGTAACGGGCCTAAAACACTACCCTGCGGAACACCAGAAGAGACAACAAAAGAGTAAGACGATACATTATCTTGTCGAACGACACAGTTCCTATTATCTAGATATGATGCTATCCACTTAAGAAATTGAGAGTGAAAGCCTAATACCTGAAGTTTAGTTATCAAAATAGAGTGAGATACCCTATCGAAAGCTTTAGAAAAATCTGTGTAATCGGTCTATAATTCTCAATGTCATTTTTATTACCGTTTTTCAAAATAGGGGTGATAAAAGTTAATATAGATGATAGCATATCGGGTACTCATCATAAATGCCCTAATAGGGATGCATCTTGTGAAATAGAGTAAGACCAAATATATTTTTTAAATAAAAGGATATATGTATTTACGTAATTGTTTGCTCACAGAAGCTACTTGATAATCGCTGAGAAGTGCGTGAAAGAAATAAGTTGTAAGAAGCAAACCGACTAACTATGTGTGGCGCAAAACATTTGTAAACGAGTAAGCATCTTAAAGCTTTATGTCTTAATGTCTATTTAATTGACTTGCGCGTTCAAACGTATTTACATTGGGCTAGTTATTATTAAAGGGGTTTTCAATAGGGACCCTACAAAAGTATACGATACGGACAGCAAACGACGCCATATTTTTCCCCGCTCTCTTGACATTTCTCTTCAGTAAGGTTTGCCATTTCATCATGAAAAGATATACGATCCAACAACGAGCCGAAATTATTAAAATTTACTACCGAAATTCGGAGTCATTGGCCTCAACTTTAAGAGCGCTACGTACAATTTATGATGAGGCTCATTTCTGGCTTAATGGCTTCGTCAATAAGCAAAATATGCGTTATTGGTCACACAGCAACCGACACGTACTCAATGAGTTACCATTGCATCATCCCGAAAAAAAGCGTCATTGGCCCGTACTTCTTCCGTGACGATCAAGACCGGCAAGTTACTGTGAATGGGAATCGCTACCGCTCAATGATAACCGAATATTTTTTGACCGAATTGAATGATATGGACTTGGACAATATGTGGTTTCAACAGGACGGTGAACGTGTTATCTCACGAAATGGCCCAGTCAATTGGCCGCCTCGGTCGTGCGACTTAACGCCGTTAGACTATTTCCTGTGGGGCTACGTCAAGTCTATGGTCTATGCCAACAAGCCAGCGACGGTTGATGAACTTCGTACGAATATCGAACGTGAAATTACAGCAGTATCGGCCGATTAATACTTGAAAACTGTCGAAAATTGGGTTCAGCGTCTGGACTTCTGCAAACGTGCCCGTGGTGGCCATGCAAAAGAAATCGAGTTCCATACATGATGGCATCGAATATACTTTCGCAGGAATAAAGAATTTCATTAATATCCAAAACCATTTTTGTTTAATTTAAAAAACTTTTGTAGCTTCCCTATTGAAAACCCTTTAGTAACGTTTTTATTGGGCGATAGATATCGGTGTGTATTTTTTTTTAATTCTTAAAGGATACACTTTAATGTAAGGTTTGATACATATCTGTTCGTAGATAAAGGAGTCCAGTGGTCGTGGACTGATGTATAGCCGGTCATATGCCTTCATGCTTCTGGACCTAGAGCATATAGGCATTTGTACGGAAACGGATATCCACTAGTGACATGCGTACTTTGCAAAGGTGGTTTCGAAAGGTGAACGTTAATAAAGGCATACTCAACGTTTCGTAGGGCCTAATGCGCCATATAAATGAACTCTTCATCCAAGAGAAAATTTGCATACAAGCGTTCGACGATATGAAGGTCACGGAAGCATATGAGTATGAATTGACAGGGGACTTCGTCCGGAAACTGGCGAATTACGTTCAGGTAGTAATGGCGAGAGGATTGTGGAGGTCATGGGAACAACCGGTTTTCTATTGGTTTGATTGTAAAATTGACGCAGATATTTTGCGTGTTAAAATTATGGCAGTACTGAGTTTTTCTTTTCCTGGCGTTAGAATTGTTTGCGACATGGGCCCGTCAAATCAAAAGCTGTGAAAAAATGTTTCCATATGTATTTCACATCTATGGTTTATCTATGGTTTATCTAATCTATGACACTGGAAGCATGCCTTCCGTCTTTCAAAACATGGTCGATTTTGTTACGTGTTTTACCATGTGCAGACAGCCACTTTGCTTGGTGTTTCTTCTAATACTGGACCCTGGTGCTATGGACTACCATGTTTCGGGCCCCGGGGAAGTCGATTAGACTCAATTTGTAACCGGACGCCTAGCACGATATTTATATCGTGGCGGGGGCACCGTTTGTACGTGCGTCCTTCTCTTCCGTCGAGGCGTAGATGCCAATCAGGAAGATGTTGAAGAATCTCACCTTGATGCGAATTTTGGCGAGACGTTCGTCCACCGGAGTGGACGACAGTACTTTGATCCGCACGCAAAATAATCGCTTTGACCACTCTCAAGTGAATGGCAGTCAGAAACTTTCCCCACTTTGGTGGACTTCTGCACTCGGACCCATTCCCCTCAAAACATCTCTCAATTGTAATTAGTAATATATTATTTTATTCCACAGCAAAGAGGTAGATTGCTTATCCAGCTCTTTTGGAATAATTTAAAAAAAAAATTTCAATTGGTTTATATGTAAGTAATTTTATTTTATTTTTGAAAGAAATTGTGTACTGTTAATTAAATATTCTACTCTAAACTATTAGAAAAGAACTGAATTGGTGTTTATTTTTTTCAATTTAATTTTAAAAAAATGGAGAGAAAAACTGTTCTTTCCAATTCCATTTACGGTTCCTTAAAGTCATTTCAAAAATAATCAAACAAAAAAATAATATTTTGTTGGCTGTTGCAAGGCATATTAAACAGGTAGCAGAAGCAGGGTTGATATTTTGATTTTTTTCATTTGAAAAAAGTCGAGGAGGTCCTTTTACGTTAATTAACTTTTTGTAAAGTATTGGATTGAAAATAAATATATACATTGAAGTGTAAAATTTTGATTTTTTTAAATATTCGTATCAGCAAACCGAAAATGTTATTTGTAAAACAGTTTTCAAAGTTCCACAGGATCAATGGCGAAGATCGAATTGGAACAGAGCTTGTGGTATGGAGTTGCCTATAAATGGCAGGGTTTGTTCCGATCACTTTTCGGAGTCGGATTGTGTTGTAGGAGCGCAAAAAAACAAACTTAATGCCCAACTCTGTTCCCACGCTATATATTTCTTTGCCTATTATGTGAGTGTTCTACATGCATTTATATGTATGCTTATAAATTATGTTGTTTAAAGAGCGGTTCATCATATATTTATTTTTTAATCAACAACAAACAAGTTGCTTACAGACTATATGATACATTTTAATTTCAAAGGCTTAAAGACAGGAGTCGTATGAGTAAATTCTTAAAAGTAGACTTAGAGTATGTAAAATCAAAATCTAAGGAAGAAGAATAAGCATTAAATTGAGATAGCGTCCTTCTAAGAGGTGCATTCATACCATAGACAGTCTTAGCAAACCCGACAAAAAATATATCATTACAGCGAAGTATGCGTGAGGGAACACTAAAATGAATTTTCGTGAGCAAGTATGGACAATCAATATAGCCGGTACATAAGTCAAACACAAAACACATCGACAAAAGATTACGCCTAGACTCTAAAGACATGAGGTCTATAAGTAAACACCGAGAGCGATACGACGGAATAGGATCTGCAAACTTAATCGGGCACAAGGCAAAACGCATAAAAGCTCCAATATTTTAATATATACCGCATGAAACGGTCGCCAAACGAATACCGCGTATTCTAACTTGGAACGAACTAGGGATGAGAACAGCATTTTGAGGGTATGTGGTACACAAAACTCAGAACCATTTCGACCAATAAAGGCTAACATTGCAAATGATTTAGAGACAATATAACTTATGTGAGTTGTAAAGTTCAGCTTGGTGTCAAAGTAGGCACCAAGGTCTATAAATTCTCTAATTGTTTTTAGCGGTGAATTTAATATGATGTAAGAAGTTGGAACAATATTTAGAACCTTCGCGAGAGAAGTGTAGTGACATTTCCTAATATTGAGCGGCAAATGATTACGCAGACACCAACAATATAAGTTGTTCAACTCATGCTGGAGAATATGGGAATCTCCCGGATTTTTAATTTCGTAGTAAATCTTCAGGTCATCCGCATATAGAAGATAGTTACATTTAGGAAAACATGAGGAAATATCATTGATAAAGAGGATAAATAGTAACGGGCCTAAAACACTACCCTGCGGAACACCAGAAGAGACAACAAAAGAGTAAGACGATACATTATCTTGTCGAACGACACAGTTCCTATTATCTAGATATGATGCTATCCACTTAAGAAATTGAGAGTGAAAGCCTAATACCTGAAGTTTAGTTATCAAAATAGAGTGAGATACCCTATCGAAAGCTTTAGAAAAATCTGTGTAATCGGTCTATAATTCTCAATGTCATTTTTATTACCGTTTTTCAAAATAGGGGTGATAAAAGTTAATATAGATGATAGCATATCGGGTACTCATCATAAATGCCCTAATAGGGATGCATCTTGTGAAATAGAGTAAGACCAAATATATTTTTTAAATAAAAGGATATACATATGTATTTACGTAATTGTTTGCTCACAGAAGCTACTTGATAATCGCTGAGAAGTGCGTGAAAGAAATAAGTTGTAAGAAGCAAACCGACTAACTATGTGTGGCGCAAAACATTTGTAAACGAGTAAGCATCTTAAAGCTTTATGTCTTAATGTCTATTTAATTGACTTGCGCGTTCAAACGTATTTACATTGGGCTAGTTATTATTAAAGGGGTTTTCAATAGGGACCCTACAAAAGTATACGATACGGACAGCAAACGACGCCATATTTTTCCCCGCTCTCTTGACATTTCTCTTCAGTAAGGTTTGCCATTTCATCATGAAAAGATATACGATCCAACAACGAGTCGAAATTATTAAAATTTACTACCGAAATTCGGAGTCATTGGCCTCAACTTTAAGAGCGCTACGTACAATTTATGATGAGGCTCATTTCTGGCTTAATGGCTTCGTCAATAAGCAAAATATGCGTTATTGGTCACACAGCAACCGACACGTACTCAATGAGTTACCATTGCATCATCCCGAAAAAAAACGTCATTGGCCCGTACTTCTTCCGTGACGATCAAGACCGGCAAGTTACTGTGAATGGGAATCGCTACCGCTTAATGATAACCGAATATTTTTTGACCGAATTGGATGATATGGACTTGGACAATATGTGGTTTCAACAGGACGGTGAACGTGTTATCTCACGAAATGGCCCAGTCAATTGGCCGCCTCGGTCGTGCGACTTAACGCCGTTAGACTATTTCCTGTGGGGCTACGTCAAGTCTATGGTCTATGCCAACAAGCCAGCGACGGTTGATGAACTTCGTACGAATATCGAACGTGAAATTACAGCAGTATCGGCCGATTAATACTTGAAAACTGTCGAAAATTGGGTTCAGCGTCTGGACTTCTGCAAACGTGCCCGTGGTGGCCATGCAAAAGAAATCGAGTTCCATACATGATGGCATCGAATATACTTTCGCAGGAATAAAGAATTTCATTGATATCCAAAACCATTTGTGTTTAATTTAAAAAACTTTTGTAGCTTCCCTATTGAAAACCCTTTAGTTTTTATTGGGCGATAGATATCGGTGTGTATTTTTTTTTAATTCTTAAAGGATACACTTTAATGTAAGGTTTGATACATATCTGTTCGTAGATAAAGGAGTCCAGTGGTCGTGGACTGATGTATAGCCGGCCATATGCCTTCATGCTTCTGGACCTAGAGCATATAGGCATTTGTACGGAAACGGATATCCACTAGTGACATGCGTACTTTGCAAAGGTGGTTTCGAAAGGTGAACGTTAATAAAGGCATACTCAACGTTTCGTAGGGCCTAATGCGCCATATAAATGAACTCTTCATCCAAAAGAAAATTTGCATACAAGCGTTCGACGATATGAAGGTCACGGAAGCATATGAGTATGAATTGACAGGGGACTTCGTCAGGAAACTGGCGAATTACGTTCAGGTAGTAATGGCGAGAGGATTGTGGAGGTCATGGGAACAACCGGTTTTCTATTGGTTTGATTGTAAAATTGACGCAGATATTTTGCGTGTTAAAATTATGGCAGTACAGAGTTTTTTTTTCCTGTCGTTGGAATTGTTTGCGACATGGGCCCGTCAAATCAAAAGCTGTGGAAAAAATGTTTCCATACTATGTATTTCACATCTATGGTTTATCTTTATTATATCTGTGGTTCATGTGTTTATACATATGTGCATTTCCATATAGCAAGAAATACCGAGAACTTGCAAAACACTGGCAATAGTGAGCAAGATACAACAGAATTCCTAAGCCCACCTAATCTCCATGATTTGAGCTGCATTGAACCAGGCCCGAGTGCTGCAAGGATTCTGAAGTTGCCGATGCGCTAAGTGGGGTGAATGTAGACAGCGACATCGGCGTTCTAAAGGAAAATGCGTTGCAATATATGGCAGAAAGAGAATCTTCTCGAGTATGAGGATAGAACCAACCAAATGTATACCTGGTTGGATCAAGTGTCGAAGGGATTTTTGAAAAAGCCTTCACCTTATTTCTTTAACGGCATTAAAAGTCTGGAAGCAGTATTTCACGATGTTAATTTAACTGAAATTGTGTACAGCACCATTTCGACCTCAGCACACATGTGGAACTTCCAGAAAATGTAAAGCGATTTTTTTTAACTTTAATATCTTTTTTTGTATTCGTCCGCTGAATGAACACCGTAAGGTGATGAAAGCGTAGGAGAGAGTGTTGCGTTTCAAGAAGTTAAATAAAATCACTCTTTAAAAATATAACATAAAATACTTAAGTCATGCTAAGAGCATTTGTAAACTCATTTTATTTCAGCGAAGCCCATATAACAGTTGAAAGCTGTCATGTATACTGTAAAAAAATATTTATTTATTTACTTAAAATTATTTATTTTATTTTTAACTACTGTTAAACAATTAACATTTTCTTTTAACCTTTAACCTTTTAATTTTTTTGTATTTTTAGGTAAAGAATTTTTACATTTAAAGCGCTTTTAAGGTCTGCAAAAAATAAACAAAAAGATCGAATTTTGCTTGAGTGCAAGAACATACAAATAACGGCTTTTTTAACGGCTTCGAAAAATAAACAAAGAGATATTTTTTGATCAAGATCGAAAAAATACACACACATAATGCATTTTCTTTACATCAGTATTGTACAAAAATACTTTGCATAATAAGTGGCTAACGTACAAGTTATAAATAAACCTATTGTTTAAGCCTTAAACTCAATTAAATCTATGCAATCAACTTATAATAATGTAACTCTCAATTATCGCTTCTCTTCATATAGCATACTATATTTTGAACTATTAAACCATTTTTTTATATCGATAATTTGCGATAAGAAATCTGTGCAGAGCACACACACATAAATGTATTAAAAGTTTGACATATGAAGTGCCAAAATATATGTTTCTTCTATTTCACGAAACTTCCGCTCGTAGCGTGTTCGATTATTTTATCCGGAAAATACTATATAAAACGCCAACCATCTTGTGGACTAAAAACGCTTAGTCTGCCTACAAACATTTGGAGGCCCCGGCGAGATAGGTATTTTAAAGCAGCAAGTCTCAGCAAAGAAAGGCGATGCTGGAGAAAGT
The DNA here is from genome assembly GCA_963971545.1 of Philophylla caesio. NCBI lineage: Eukaryota > Metazoa > Arthropoda > Insecta > Diptera > Tephritidae > Philophylla > Philophylla caesio. The sequence continues at coordinate 32,203,942 of OZ020608.1, read as the reverse complement.
TCTACCTCCGCCGCTTCCGCGAAGATACAAAAGGCAACCACTGCGCTTAAGACTCGCCGCACCGTGTGCGAGCAACAAATGGAGCGCACCCGTGACTTCGTGGAACGTATGAAACGTGATCCTACCTTGATTTCCGCATAGGAGTTGGCCATTCGCCTTGAAGCTCTGGAGAAATCATTCAGCACATTCGTCAATGTTCAAACTAAGATAGAGGAAAGGGATCCTGAAGAAACTTTACAGCATAATCGATCGACTTACGAGGAGTTGTACTACTTAGCTGCATCTAACATAAAGGTTATGCTGGGAAAATTAGATGGCGGAGCCAATACAACAATCGTGGATAACGTAGTGCCAAAAAGGGATGACACTATAAGATTACCGAAAATAGAGTTACACTCATTTTCAGGTGAGGTTACTGCTTGGATGAGTGGTATGATAACTTCGTTTCCCTGGTTCACAACAACCAGTACATCACAACTCTCGCAAAATTTCATCATCTTGTAGCAAAGTTGGAGGGTACCGCCAAGGCGACAATCGATGGTCTGAAGATAGTATCCGAAAATTATGATGTTGCCTTACAGCGTCTCCGTGAGCGCTTTGAAAACAAAAAGGTAATAGGAAAAAGGCATATCGAACTTATGTTTCAGCACCCTAAGATTACGAAGGCAAATTCTTCCGATCTGAGAAATCTAATCGACAAAATGAACAACCACATGGCTAACCACTTTAAAATGGAATGAAGAATCATCTACAGAGCGCATGTCAACGCTTACTGAACTAATGACATTTTTGAAGAAAAGATGCCAGATATTAGAAGGTAATGTACAAACAAACAGTATGATTAGTTCTAATTCCACTGGCACAGGCGTAGCTTAAAACCAAAAACAACATAAAGCATTTACGGTCACAAAGGTTTCATGCAATTTTTGTCATAAATCAGGTCATTTAATTTATCGATGCATATCCTTCATAAACTTATCTGTAAAAGACCGATTACAAAAAATTCGAGAATTGATATCCGAACGCATCGTTAAAATTGCTGGAATCAAACGTCAATATTCTCCTACATCTTTTACGTCTGCAAACAACATGCAAACGTCAGCAAAGTTTAAAGCCACTTTTACAATTAAATCGCGCTTCAATGAATTCTCTTCTAATTTAGAAGCTTTAATTATTCCTAATATAACTGGACTAATGCCTGATCGTAGGATTAGCATTGATGAGTGGAATATTCCTAAAAATATTCGCCTAGCGGACCCGCTCTTCAACATTCCGCAAAGAGTAGATCTTCTCATTGGAGTCGATCTATTTTATGATATACTTTCAATCGGTCAAGTTAAGCTTGGGCCTGAATTGCCGTTAGCACAGAACACTTTACTAGGCTGGATAGTCGCGGGAAGGCTCTCCGCTCTGAAGTCTCAAAATATGTGTAGCAATTTTTTAAAGTACACCGACTCAAGTGACGATTCTGCGCTCAATAACTCGGTTAAAGCTTTATGGCAAATTGAAGACATCGGCTCTCCAACCCACAATATAATATCGCAAGAAGAAAGAGAATGTGAAGCGCACTTCAAAAGAAATGCTGTTCGCATGAAATGCGGCCGCTACCAAGTAAGATTGACATTTAAAAAGAATTTCGACATGTTAGGTGATTCGTATAATATTGCACTGAAGAGATTTTATTCGCTGGAGACCAAATTTAGCAGGAATGAACAATTGCGAGTACAGTACATAGAATTTATGGAAGAGTTTATTAATTTATCTCATATGAAAAGGGTTGTACATGCTGATATGAAATCTCCAAATTATGTAATTCCTCACCATTGCGTATTTAAGCCATCTAGCTCCACGACAAAAATTCGAGAAATTCAACCTGACTTGGTTACAATAATGCTGCGTTTTCGTTATTTTACATACGTTTTTACCGCCGATAACACAAAAATGTACCGCCAGGTATCACTTCACCATGATGACCGACGTTTCCATTACATTCTATGGCGATCTTGTGTATATGATCCTGTTGAACTATTTCAATTGGTGGTGCGCCAATCATGACAAAATTCTATCGGATGTTTCAGAAGAAGATAAGGAGAAGTTTTTTCAAATTAAAGGCAAAAGCGCCGTTCCATATTTGGAATCCTTCTACCGATATATTTCTTTTTCAAAAGCCGCCAGCACAAAGTCAAAAAACATCTACAAAACGCAGCATTCTCTCCGAAATTGCTCAATTCTTCGACCCGCTTGGTTTAATTAGTCCGGTTACAATACTAGCAAAAATATTCATGCAACAGTTATGGCGTTTGAAGCTGAACTGGGATGAGTCACTGCCTCAAGAGTATCATAGCAGATGGGAAAACTTTCAAGACCAACTACACTGCTTAAACGATTTTGAGATTGATCGTCAGGCGTTTGCCCCGTGTGCAAAATATGAGCTGCATGGGTTTTCTGACAGTTCTGAAGTTGCATACGGAGCATGCTTATATGTGAGACCGAGATTGGAATTGTGCGCTGCGGTTATGATGGCCGAACTTGTAAAACGCATAGGGAGTATTTTTGCTTTCATCGAATTTCAAAAGGTCAACTATTGGACCGATTCCACGATCATTTTGAATTGGCTACAAGAAGATTCGTGCACCTGGCAAACATTTGTTGCGAATCGCGTTGCACTAATTCAAGAAAGCAGTACCTTTTGTCAGTGGCGCTACGTACCAACCGACCTCAATCCAGCTGATTTATTATCTCGTGGTTTACTACCCAACGCAATAATACTTTCGAGCCTATGGTTTAATGCATAGCTGGGTACTAATGATTAGAAATCCTAATGATTAGCAATCGGATTAGATGTCTTTTTTTGGCCGAACAATTGATTTATTTTGATTAGTTGGCCATTTTAGACGATTACTAATTGATTTGATTAGAAGTAATCGAAAATCTAATCGCGATTAGTGACGATTAGCATTTCTAATCAAAACTAATCAAATCTAATCAAAAAATCGAATCGATTAGATATCTTGATTAGTTTTGATTAGATGGACATTTTGAACTAGTTTTGTGACCAAAATTTGTATTTATCATATTTATTTTATATATTTACAAAATATAACATACACATATACATACTTATTTTATAGATCTATGTATGTAGGATTTCAAATACTAGAAAGCAAGTATTGATATTAAAATATATGTACAACAAATTCAAACATTATAGCTCACAAGAAGTCAACAAAAAAAAACCAAATTCATATTTCATCAGTTCTGACAAAAAAAATACATTTCGATATTAAAATTACGTCTCTTTAAATGAATGCTCTTTGAATGAATGTTACATATAATTCACAAAAAATTTACATTAGACTTCATTAATACCAACTTTTCAAAAGAAAAGTCCGACAATGAATTTCGTCTTGGAGTGTTGAATATGCCTGCAAATGAAAACAGGCGTTCGACGGGCGCTGAAGATGCCAGTGGGGTGTTAAACGCTATGCATGCTTCTTTTAACACACAATATTTCGTCCAAATTTCAGGGCCGGGATCCGGGTCACACAAATAACCGCAAAGCTGATTGCTTATGGCGCTTTTTAACCCGTTGGACGCGGTAGGTGTAACTTGGGTTTTGGGAATACATTTCTCTACGTCATCTTCTGTAACCAAAATAATTTTAGCTTTGAAAAATCATGAAATAGTAATAAAGGTACCGTCATCATCAAAATCATAAAAATAATTTTCATTGCTCAAATTCGGCACGTCCGTTGCAATATATGGCGGATCATTTTTGAACAAAGTGCATATGACTTCAATCACCCTTTTGCGGATCTGCTCCTCAGTACAGTCAGGCGATGTTTTTTGGACAACCCGGAACCATTTCATTTTCACATTTGGAGTCAATACAGCTGCCGCTATTGCCATGTTTACCTCGGGAGCCAATGTGAAATACAATTTAAACCTTTCTCTCAATTGATGTTCTAACTGCACTGCTGTTGAGCTAATTTTGCTCAAAAGTTCGGGTTTTCTGGATAATTTTAGCAGCTTATTACTCAAAGAAAGTAACGTAGGAATAATACAACCATATTTCACATTGGTTTCACCTTGGAGAAAGTCCAAAGTTTGGGAAATAGGCTCCATTAGCAGCTTGTACGACTCCAAATATTGAAAATCACTTGATGTAAAAGGAGACAGAGTCAGTTCATCGGAAAGCTCACTCAACTTCTCCTTGTACTGTAGTAACCTCCGGATTGCATCATATAGTGAGTTCCACCTAGTTACTACAAGTACAACAAGAGCTGAACCTAGAATGCTCTGGATGATTTCGGATGATTTTGGCCATTTGCACTTTCTCCATAATTGATGGCATTTTTTGATCGTCTGAAAAAAGTAAATTTTAATGTAAATTGCATTTCAATTAAACTATGTATAAATATTACCATTGTGTGTTGACTATGTAGTGCTGGATGCTCTCTCAAAATCCTGTGGAAGTCAGTGGTAGCTAGTAAATTCAGTGTGTGAGAGGCACACCTTTCGTGCTTCGGCAAATATTTGTCATTTCGGAAAGTCGGCATTTCGCGCCCGTCGAACGCCTGTTTTCATTTGCAGGCATAATCAACACTCCAAGACGAAATTCATTGTCGGACTTTTCTTTTGAAAAGTTGGTATTAATGAAGTCTAATGTAAATTTTTTGTGAATTATATGTAACGAAAATCAGCATTCATTTAAAGAGACGTAATTTTAATATCGAAATGTATTTTTTTTTTTTAGAACTGACGAAATATGAATTTGGTTTTTTTTTGTTGACTTCTTGTGAGCTATAATGTTTGAATTTGTTGTACATATGTTTTAATATCAATACTTGCTTTCTAGTATTTGAAATCCTACATAGATCTATAAAATAAGTATATGTGTATGTTATATTTTGTAAATATATAAAATAAATATGATTAATACAAATTTTGGTCACAAAACTAGTTCAAAATGTCCATCTAATCAAAACTAATCAAAACTAATCAAGATATCTAATCGATTAGATTTTTTGATTAGATTTGATTAGTTTTGATTAGAAATGCTAATCGTCACTAATCGCGATTAGATTTTCGATTACTTCTAATCTAATCAATTAGTAATCTGAAACTTTCATAAAAAAAAATTTCTAATGATTAGTGTACATTTTTTTTCTAATCCTAATGATTTCTAATTCTAATCGAAAGTCCCCAGCTATGGTTTAATGGTCCCAGATTTTTAAATCAATCTGAAAACTTTTGGCCTTCTCCACCATCGGGAATTCATTACAACGACGATGATCTACAAAGGAAGAAAATTAAACTTGTTTTGACAGCCACACGCGAAGTGAGCTTCATAGAAAATTTCAAATATCAGAACAATTATCAAAGTCTACTTAATGTAGTTGCGTACATTCTTCGTTTTAAACATAACTGCACAACTAAAAGGTCAAATCATCGCTTAGGTGCACTCTCGTCGGAAAAGCTACATCTCGCGTTACTTGCTATGATAAAATCGATTCAGCATGCAGAGTTCTCTTCAGAATTGCGCTCATTGAGATGCAGTAATATTCTCCAAAAACAAAGCAAACTTAAAGCTCTCGTCCCGTTTATTGACAATGATGGAATTATTAGGGTAGGTGGACGTTTGCAGAATGCCGCTTTAGATTTCAACAATAAGCACGCAAAATTTCTGCCTAAGTCCCATGTTTTCACACGAACACTTTTAACTCATCTCCATATTATCAATCATCATGTTGGGCCCCAAGCGCTCCTTAGTATAACCAGACAAAGGTTTTGGCCTATTCTCGGAAAAGTTGCTGCCCGCTCCGTTGTTCATCATAGTGTTCGTTGCTCCCGAGCACGTCCATTAAGACACGATCAACTCATGGCAGACATGCCTGAATTGCGAGTACAACAATCAAGGCCGTTCAATGTTGTTGGAATTGACTACTGTGGACCCTTTTTTATTCATTGTGTGGGCTGTGGGAGGCCGCTGTTAAATCTTTTAAATACCACATAAAACGAATAATGAATAGCTCTTCATTCACTTTTTCAGAATTTAATACTCTTATCATCCAAATCGAGTCAATACTCAACTCTAGGCCGATCACAGCAGTTCGTGAGAACGCCTGCGATGCACCTGCCCTTACGCCTGGGCACTTCATCATTGGTACTGCGTTAAATGCTATTCCTGAACCAGATGTAAAGATTTCCGAAAACTTCAATCGTTTGCAGAGGTACCAGCAGTTACAATGGTACTTCCAACAGTTCTGGGACAAATGGCACAAAGATTATTTGCAAAGCTTGCAAATTCGAAATAAATGACTAAAGAAATCTTCACCTATTCATATTGGTGACATAGTCATTTTAGAGGAAGAAAATGTCCCGCCGCTTCAGTGGAAACTTGGGCGCATAATTAATCTACATCCAGGTAAAGATGGCATTGTGAGGACCGTAACAGTAAGGACTGCTACTAATGTAATCAAGCGAGCTACCGCGAAGATAAGACGACTACCTATTGATGGGCCTTTGTATCCTCAGGAGGGGGTGTATGTTTAAGCCTTAAACTCAATTAAATGTATGCAATCAACTTATAATAATGTAACTCTCAATTATCGCTTCTCTTCATATAGCATACTATATTTTGAACTATTAAACCATTTTTTTTTATATCGATAATTTGCGATAAGAAATCTGTGCAGAGCACACACACATAAATGTATTAAAATTTTGACATATGAAGTGCCAAAATATATGCTTCTTCTATTTCACGAAACTTCCGCTCGTAGCGTGTTCGATTATTTTATCCGGAAAATACTATATAAAACGCCAACCATCTTGTGGACTAAAAACGCTTAGTCTGCCTACAAACACCTATATTTACTTATATATGTACTACTATATAGTATATGCATATGTTTGTATTTAAGCTAAAATAAGTATATTTTTAATCAGCCGCTCCAAGTGTCCCCTGCAAGCATCTGCGCTCTTAGGTAATCATACGGAAGCTGTGGCCAATTGGCTCGCAAACTGGCGTATAAAGGTTAACGAACAAAAATCTAAGCAAGTTACATTTACACTAAATAAGAAAAATTGTCCGCCCTTGACTTTGAACAACGTTCAAATACCACAAAGCAATAATGTCACATACCTAGGGGTCCACCTGGATAGGCGACTTACTTGGCGCAACCACATAGAGGCTAAACGGACTCATCTTAAGTTGAAGACCAGTTCTCTACACTGGCTTATTAACTCTCGCTCACCCCTGAGCCTGGAGTATAAAGTGACTATATACAACGCGGTTCTAAAATCCATTTGGACCTATGGATGTGAGTTATGGGGCAACGCGAGCAGCAGCAACATCGAAATCCTTCATCGTGCGCAATCTAAAATCCTTCGAACAATAACCGGAGCACCATGGTATATCCGAAACGAGAATATCCACCACGACTTGAGAATCCCGGAAGTACGAACTGAAATAGAGAAGCGGAAGGCGAAATATGCATCGAAGCTTTTAGCGCACCCTAATCAGTTAGCAAGAAATATATTGCATGTAAACAAGAACTCAAGATTACGTAGGAATGACTTTCCAGCCCAGTCGTAATATTTCTTAGGGCCAGTTAATAAAAATACTCATCCCGACTATGGGATGTAAATTATGTGATTAGAATAAGATTTGCAAACTTGTTGTTAGGCTCCTTAGTTGAGCAGATTCAATAAATAAAAGTAACAGTTAAAAACAAAGAAAAAAAATCTTATATACGAGTACGTACCAAGGCATATTACATACACATTTATCTTTAAGGTGTGTGTTCACAGAAACATATGTACATTGGTTTTATAATTTAGGGTAGTATACCTTGACCTGCAATACTGTCAAGATCGGGAAACCTTAACAGTAATTTAAAAAAAAATCGGTACCCATTGAATTGGGTATGTATAGACTAGAAATATCTCAGCACGTAATTCCCAAGCGGAAAACAAATATGTAAAGGAAACTCGACAACCTGCCAAATGTTTATGTATTATGTATCATAAATATGTTACAGGCATATTCTCCGTTTTTTGAATAGCCTGGAAAAACATTCACAAAAAAAAAGGAAAACTTTTTTTATTACTCACCCAAGAGCGATGTGTTCGAAAGTGAAATCAATAAGATAATTCGTCTGACTGCACATTGTGAGGATGACAGTTTCACTGAATTCTTAATCACATTCCATTTCTTTAAATGAGGCATTATTCTTCAAACCGGAAGGATTTATTGAAAAAATTTTGTATTTTGTGTACTCGAGGATTTTTTTTTAAGTCTTAGGAGACAAATTTTAATTTTTCATGTACTGCTTCTGAGTGTTGAGATTTCATCTGAATGGCTTATGATAGCTAAAGGCTCCATCTGCGGCATTCTAATTTGAACCATTAAATCTTATATATCCTTAAAAACTTAATTACTCAATTTTAAAAAGAAAATTTGAAGTAACACCACCCCTTCCCTTGCTTAACTTCCAATAAGTAAAAACAAATTTACTTATTAAAAAAAATATTCATACGACAACCTTTGTCTTGAACTTCTGGCAAAAAAAATCTGAAATTTTAGCGAGAAAGTGTTAAATTATTATCCACGACTGTTACCGAGCTCAGAACAATGTTACTGGTGAACGTATTTAACAAGAAAAAGAGCAATAATGTAGTGGTAAAAGTTATGGTTGCTTTTTATTTTTCCTTCATTACTTTTTTCAAGGATTGAACCTCAGGTTCCTACATGCTGGCCTCGAGCTAAATAACGGTCGTGGATGAGACTTTCTTGTCTACTAGCGAATGTTGCTGTGATGTCGCAAGTGTAGAGTTCAATTGGCAGCTGGTTCAGGATTACATTAAGCGCATCCGTTGTGCACGACTTGATGGCTCCCGCAACAGTTAGTTTCCTGACTATTATTACTTGTTCAGCGGTGGCGACAACACATGGCGCCTTATCCTGGCGGTACACATCCAGAAGTCAATATTTGGTTTTAATCCCATTTTTTTGTAATCATCTTGCATGTATAGTAGGCAACGTACGCTTCTGCAAAACGTCTTTGGCCGCTCTCTACCAACTGAGTTTGGGGTCCGCCGCGCAGAAAGCAGGGCGGCACACTTAGGCTGAAAATAGAGAAGTCCGTTGTGAAACCACTGGCGTAAGCCATGCATTTCTTTCCATCTCTTAAAAATTTAACCATCCTGTTCGTCTAATGTAGAGAAAAAATTTTTGAATGTTTGCCGAGTTCAAGTCTGCTAAGCAGTCTAAGAAGTAATGTTTGAAGGCTAGCATGCGAGCCTTGGCCAGACCGGGGCATTGGCAAAGATAGTGTTCAATACTCTTCACCTCCTCCCCGTTCCGACAGCTGGGGCAGAAGTCATTTTTGGGTAACCTAGTCTCTCCCCATGCGTGCCCATAAGGCAGTGTCCGGTCGATCAAGTCTTGTGATTGCTATAGAACGCTTCACATCGACTTGTGACCAAACTTGTCTGGTAATATGGTAGGTTGGTTTCAAAGCCCCCCTAGAATTAACCTTCTTTATAAGTTCAGATCTTAATATCTGTCTGCAAAATGACAGAGGTGTACCAGCATCCTGGGCAGCGTTAACAGTGGTTAATTCCGTCCCTTTCCTTTCTAGCTCGTCAGCCATGCTGTTGAATGGAGGTTGTACTGTATGAATTAAGAGATTTTATTGCAGCCTGCCTGTCAAAATATAAGGTTAATCCTCGTTCTAGAGAGGAACAAGAAATGAGACAACGAGCTGACTCCATTAGTGCATTTAGCTCAGCCTAAAAATACTACAATGGTTCGGTAAGCGAAAGCTAAGGTTGAGATTGAATTCACTTTAGTGAATCCCACTTCCTACTCTTGCGTTTAACTTGGACCACATTCCAGCGACCAGTAGGTAACAGTATTAACTGCGTATTGAAGCAAATCACTTAGGATTTGAAGATGTTACCCGTTGCTAAGATTGCTATGTCGTCCGCATATGCTACGACTTGGCAGCCAGTGTCCTTGAGGTTTAAAATAAATCAATTACCGTAAGGTTCCACAATAAGGGGGAGAGAGGCCTCCTTGGGGTGTACGCCTGGCCACGTGTTTGGATTTGGGTCTTTAGGTTTCATTGAACATCTGGTTCTTTGACCACCTACTGAGCCGAGACCTTTCGGTGGCCGGCAAAAAAGGAAGGGGAAGGGAACGGTTGACTATGGCATATGGGCTTTTTGTTGTTGTGATTTTGGATGATGGCACCCCCCACACCAGTTTCTTTCCCAAGAAAATGATTGTGGCAAAATTGTAGCCCCAAAAGTTTCGAAAATTCAGAATTTTTTTGAAAAACTTGACTTTGGTCTTGAATAACTCAGCCTAATATCAATTACTGATAAAAATGACATTTGAGAGAAATGAAGAAAATTTTACGCCAAGTAATTTTGTCATAGAAAGTTTTTGATTATTTTCAACCGTTCTCTATTTATACCCGTAGCAACAACATTTGCGCCTAGCAATTTATTAATAGGCCCATATACTTATGTTTCTGGTTGTATCTAAATATGAATATTATTACAAAAATTATTTTATATGCAAAGGTGATGGGAAATATCGCTTACTTCAAAGCAAGCGTATATCTTCTAAGTGGCACTCTAGTGGACAGATATCCGAGAGGTGCCGTTAGAATACAATCGGAAAGCCCCCTGACTGGATTAGGGAGGCATTTTAGTTTCGACACCTTCCGGGTCTAGATCCGTAGTGTTCAGTAGAAACAGGTCTTGGTGTGAAATAGGCTCGACCCCTGTTTTTGTGATAAGTGGGTTCAACTTTTTAGGCAAATTACATTTTCATGCGGCTTTTTATATTTGTGTAACTGTTATGCCTCCTTCACGTCTATTATTGTGCGGACGGATTTTTTTATTTTTTAATATAAAACACATCAATTACGGGATTTTGAAAGAGGTGCAGAACTAGATGCCTTCGTAGGCACATCTTACTCACGTGCGAAGGAAACTTTAACTTGTTTGTATAAAAACTAAAACCTCTTCTGCGGAGTAAATATGTACTAAGTACATGTGAACCTACTAAAGGTAGTATTGTTAAGTAGAGTAGAACTTAACTTAAATTTACATATTCGTACGCATGCATAAATGTACGTACATACATAAATATGTATATACACATTCATTAGTTTTGTAATTAACGATAGTAATTTGCATTTTCGAAAATCCAAACAAGATTTTAATTACAAGAAAATAATTCACTGTTATTTTATTAATTTGCATGCACAATTGTACACATAAAATTCTGGCTAATTAATCAGAGTTATTGACTTTGCGTGAATCATTTCGGTGTTTACTTATTTTGCCTAAATACATTCAACATTTATTTACTTTCAATTTGCATTATCTTCATGGTACACGAAAGATTAAGTATGCACTTAATTAAATGAAAATGTGCTTTATGTATGTACGCATTTTGGTGCATATATACATACATATAAAATCAATTTTGAGTTCGCATTATTCTGTCAGGGCAAATTATCGGCATATTTGAAACAATTGAAAAATATGAAAAATTAATTTTTACAAGTGTTTTTGAAGGGAGTTGCCACCCGTTCGAAAAAATAGATACAATTAAATTATTAAGTTAAACCAAAAATTGTTTGCGTAGACTCAAAGGAAAAAGTTTTAATATAATTTTATATGTATTTTCAAAAAGGGTTGATGCTTTTTCGAAAAGTTAAATAAAATTAAATGATTAAGTTAAATTAAATACTAATATAGGTGGATCAAACGAAAGAGATTATTTTCATATATGTATGTGTACATGTACGAGTGTACATGTTTTCTAAATATTAAAACCCAACTTAAGGGTAAAAAAATATTGCATTTTTGGTGATAAAAATGAGGCCTTGGATGGTATTTTCGAAGTGAGCGAATAATCATAAAAAAACTACACGTTCTTTTTGAACTAAATTCGAATTATTTGAAATTTGGCAATTTGAATAAACCGGTGTAAACCGGTTCTTGTTCCAAGTAAAAAAAAAGCTACATCAATGTGCATACATATTTCTAAATGCTATTATTTCTATGAATGAAATCTTTGGAAAATTAAATGTAGTTCTAATAGACAAAAGGTACAATTTTAGCCCATGCACAATTTTAGACCAGTTGGCATTAATATAGCCTCAAGTCTCATAATAAAGTCTCTAAATTATGACCAGGTGATAAGCAGGTCAAAAAATTGAGACAAAATGTTAATAAATAAAAACATTAAAGCGAGGAGAGGAAATAATCTGCAACTCAAACATAGCCTCAAATTTAAAAACTTGAGATTATACCAAATTGCCTAATTTCACATTGAGCAAATTGAGCGAGATAGAAGGACTTGTTGTCAAAAAGGCGTTGTACAATTTTTCAAGGTTTTCCCGTCCTCCTATGACATTTTTCTAAATATATAAAATCTTCTAAAATTCATTTGATGCGTTCTTTCTACAAATTATTTGAATTACGAATAAGACCATTGTCTTATCTGGTTGCTGTTTTAAAAAAAATATATCGGATATAAAATTAGTCGATGTGTAGCCATATTTCTAGCAAAGGCTATGTATATTTTCACAACTACAATAAAAACGGGTTTGGAGATTAAATTAAAACCGATTTATTCGATATTTGAAAAATCAAGATTAAAAAAAAATCGTACGTATGATCTCAGCTTGTCCGCTGTGTGACGTCATAGCATACGAGAATAACGAGTCAAAAGGGAAAACGAACAGAATTTCACATTCGCGCCCAAAACTTTAAATTAAGTGAGTTTAAATTATATAAAGTGATTTTAAAAATGAAGTGTGCAGTAGCTGAAGTGAAGTGAAAAACACGTCTTCTAACCAAACCTGCCCTTTCTTCTTTTTTTTTACACGCACGCAATACATTAGAAATAACGTGAAACTCCAACACAAACGCTACCGTGCATTTAAATTGTTAATTTTATCTTATTCCACCTGCTGCCCATGTGTATGTCCCCGCAGAGACTGTGATCCCAGCGATAATTGTCTTAAGCATCCGATCAAAGAGTCAAGCAGACATACGGGATGCAGAACTTGTTCACATCATGAAATTATAAATATAAATGAAGGAATTATTATCAGCAAAAGTAAAAGTTTAATATATTTCAGTAATTGCGAACCTCTTTGCAAGAGAAACAGCAGCCGAATTGCCAACATAAATCATTTTTATCCGTTCTAGTTTACATATATTTAACATTTGTAGATATATAGTTGCATGTTTCATCGCCGGAGCACATTTTAATGTGTATTTAAAAGTAATATTTTATTAAATTTACCTAAATATATGGAATACAAAGTAAACAGATGCTTTCGGTTTTCACACGTGTGTGCACAAGTTGGTTTTCAATTTCGGTTTAATACTGTCATTCTATTCTTGCTTCCCACTTTTATTCTGTATGCAATGACGCAATGTCGCAATCTTCTAATTCCTCATTCTTGGATCTAACTTTCCAGTTACACGATCAAGTTTTTATTCAATTTGCCTTTCAATTTACCAATACACTCACATTTTTCGAACTTGAACATGAACTTGAATTCAATTTTCCTTTCAATTCGCCTTTCAACTTGATGGTCAACAGCTGATCACAAATTTTGCATATATTTTGTCGTGTCTTGTTTTGCATATATTTTACAGCAATTTACAAATGAATAAAATTGATAAAAATTGCAAAGTGTTGCGATTCATAGAACTATAGAAAAGCCATGAAGTTCTATGGAATTTGAATCTTTCGTCATATCGACGGAACGATTTAAAAATAAAGGAGAACGAATCAATTTCCGCTGATATGAAAATGTCTGTGGAAGATGTAAAAAAAAAAATAAAATCTCTTCGAACAGCATACTGTGCTGAAAAATCAAAAGTGGAAAAAAGCAGAAAGTATGGATGCTGCACAGACTCTGTGCATTTCCCAACCTTGTTTTGGTATAACGAGATGGGCTTTCTCAATTCATCGGAAAACTAACCTAGTAAGTGAGTGCATATGTAAATGAAACAAAAATCGTTTTATTTTTTAACATATGTATATAAATTCGTTTATTTGATATTAATCTTTTCCACTGAAAATCAACATTGCCATATGTGGTCAAGTATCGTAACAGCTCATCCCTGGCACTGTTCGCGTACTTATAAGTCTTGTGACTTTGAGCGCCAATTGCTAAAACCGCTTCAACAATTGTATTTTCTTCCGAATGTGTTACTTCTGCTACTACCCTCGGTTTTGTAAGATAGTTGTGCAGGACACAACAAGCCTTCACTATAGGGTCCACAGTTTTCGGTTGTACCTCAATAAGTCTGTGAAATATTCGAAACCTATTGGACAACCGTCCGAAAGCACATTCCACCACCATTCTTGCGCGACATAGCCTGTAATTAAAAATTTCGTGTGACACACTCAGTTTAAATCTTCGGCTATATGGCTTCATTAAGTGCCTGTCCAGCGCAAAAACATCGTCACCAACTAAAAAGAAAGGAATTTGGTTTCCCTCGCCGGGAACCAACTTAGTGGGTTGTGGAATACTTAAAGTTCCACTCCGCAGAGCACGGTACAAGTAGTTATCACTATAAATGGTATTGTTTGATGACTTGCCATTACAACCTATATTAACATAAGTAAAGCGGCTATGTGCGTCTACAGCAGCAAACAGCACTACACTAAAATAGCCTTTAAAGTTAAAAAATTGGGAGCCTATGTGTGCCTTAATTGGTGTATGCTTCCCATCCAGTCCGCCCAATTTATGTGGGAATTGCCATAACTTTTGAAAATTATTTGCAATTTGCTGCCATTCACATTCTGGGCTGGGAATCTATTAATAAAATAAAATGTGCAATATACATAGTACATATCCACACATATGAAAACTTTACTATTGTATTATTTTAGGGAATTGAAGATATTGGCAATTAAGTTGAACCTTCGTCGAGTTTTGTGGTGGACGAGATATTATTTTCGGAATCATCTCATACAGAACAAAAAACACCAACATGCTCCAGGAAAAGGAAGCGTTCAATAGACACTAAATCAAAATTAGATGAAGCTTTGGATAAACTTATCGATATAAACAAAGACGCTGGCGTATTTGAAACTTTAGGGGAGAATGTTGGCAGACAGATAAAGGAATTTCCGGAAGAGGAGGCGTATGAACTAATTGCGGATATATCGGGTGTTTTTTTTAGGGGTATAGAACTTCGAATTGAAATAAAACACAAGAAAATCGTTTTAAGGTCCATCAATTTGGCTTTATTGGAAGGATAATTTTATGCCATTAATGTTTAAATATGATTTCGGGCATGTGGCCGCCGCGGCTGGCTCGAATAAAGCCAATTCTACAGGTCCAATTTTCAACCACTTTTTCGAGCATATGGGGCCGTATGTCGGCAATAACGCCACGAATGTTGGCTTCCAATTCCCCTAACGTTTCTGGTTTGTTGGTGTAGACGAGCGACTTCACATATCCCCAAAGAAAATAATCCAATGGTGTCAAATCACACGATCTTGGTGGCCAATTGACAGGTCCATTCCGCGAAATTATGCGCTCAGCGAATGTTTCCTTCAATAAATCGATTGTGACGTGCGCTGTGTGGCATGTAGCGCCGTCTTGTTGGAACCACAACTCATCCACATTCATGCCATCCAATTCGGGAACAAAATAGTCGGTTATCATGGCTCTATACCGGTCTCCATTAACGGTAACTGCCTCTCCAGCATTATTGCGGAAGAAGTATGGCCCAATGACTCCACCAGCCCATAGAGCACACCAAACAGTCAGTTTTTGTGGATGTAATGGCGTTTCAAGGGTCTCATGTGGATTCTCTTCACTCCAAATGCGGCAATTTTGCTTGTTGACGTAGCCATTCAACCAAAAATGAGCCTCATCACTGAACAAAATTTTGCGATGAAAATCAGCATCGAGATCAATCTCATTTTCGGCCCATACACCAAAATCACGACGCATTGCATGGTCTCGCGGCTTTAATTCTTGCACAAGCTGGATCTTGTAAGGTCGCAAGCCAAGATCTTTGCGCAAAATCTTCCATAAAGTTGATGGACAAAGCTCCAATTGCTGTGCACGGTGGCGAATCGATTCATTCGGGTCCTCTTCAACACTTTGCTCTACAGCGGCAATTGTTTCTTCGGTGCGCACTGTTCGACGTCTCTGCGGATGCGTATTATCACATAGAGTAAACGTAGTGCGAAAACGATCCATGGTTAACCGAATTAATTGCTCTGATGGACGATTATGTCGACCATAAAATGGACGGAGCTCACGGTAAACTTCGCGAACTGAACCATTATTTTCGAAATAAATTTGCACGATTTGCAAGCGTTGTTCTTTTGTCAACCTGTTTATGATGAAATGGCAAACCAAACTGAACATAAATGACATTAGAGTTGCCAGATTTGACCACAAAATGCCAGTTTTATCTCTATTCGAAAAACAAACCTGTAAAAAAAACACCCTATACAAGTGATGCTATCAAAAAGAAAAATTGACCTTTTAAGAAAAATCCGTGAAGAAAAAAACAAAATCATTTCAGTGGAACTATTGAAACCTAACTGAAAATTTTAATCAAAAGTATCGACACCTCTGTCACAAAGCCCTAATTCTAAGCTTTCACGCGATGTTTTAAGTACCGCAATGTCCGATGCTGATATATTAGAAGAAGACTGCTAATTATAAGTTTTTCATCCATATTTAGTAGATAAGCATATGTACCCTTGTGCTCAGCAAACTAAAACACCTATAATTTTTTCAATATTCATAATGTTTTTCATTATACAACTTTTTCGTTAATTTTTAATTTATTTATTTTTAATTAATGTGATTTGATTTTAATTTAAGAATTATTAGCAGCTATGAATGTACATACATATATTAAAAAATGCTGATAAAGTTTTATGATAAAACAAGTAAGAAAAGCTAAATTCGGGTGAAACCGATTTTTATATACCCTCGCGACGTAGTTATGGCCCGATTTCAAAAATTATTGACGGTGATGCTATTGATATCAAGGACATATTTTGTGACGATATCGTTATTGAGATACCTACAGACCTTCACACCGTTATTGAGATACAGACATTTAATCCTAAGTGGGCGTGGCAACGCCCATTTTTCATTGCACAAAATTGCTCAATTCGCTGAAATAGATACCGAAAATATGGGAGGTGAGCGTGGTTATTGACCGATCTTGTCCATTTTCAATACCAGCCTACCCTGTTCAGAGAGCAATCTATGTACCAAATTTCATTGAGATATCTCAATTTTTACTCAAGTTATCGTCTGCACGGACGGACGGACAGACAGACAGACATCGCTAAATCGACTTCTCTTTTCATTCTGAGCATTTTGGTATATATGTATGTATATGTCTATATCTCGATTATTTTTTGCTGTTACAAGCAACCGTTATAATACCCTTGTGTACAAGTACGCTGGGGTATAAAAACATTGCGAATATTGGAAAAATTATAGGTGTTTTAATTTGCTGAGCACAAGGTACATAAGCAATAAAAGCTTTAAGTATTACTTTTTATACATCCACCTTTATACATGGACTATTACACAGCATGTAAAGCAATGATCGTAAGTGCATGTACATACATACATACATACATACATACATACTTACATACATACAAAAGTATGAACGCATTGACTCCTTTTATTTCACTTTTTTATATAATGAATAATTTAACTTTTAATTTTAATTTCATAAAATGAATATAACAAACTGTTGAAAAGTAAAAAAAATTGTTTAACTCATCGAAGTATTTTTATGTTACAGACATTCCATATGCAGATATTTATTCATAATTAGAACTACAAGTATAGTCAAATGCAAAACGAAAAATGAAGTTACCGTAATCGTTAAAAATTCTAATAAAAATTCAGATTTCAGATTTTAACTTTTTCAACAAAATCTCGGTTTTCGTATACATTTTCGAATTACATACGAAATAAAAAAATGTTTGCATGTATACCTTTAAATATGCTGGTTAAAGGTTTGCGTATATGGCTTCTAAGACTTCATGTACGACGAAACCTACATATTGTGTTCGGGGTGTAAGAGCTGCTCGCATTACCGTGCCAGTTTTTTTCAAGCGAATGTGCACCTAGTTGTTAATATGAACGTTTATAAAATTTAGTTACAGGGTAGTTTAATATTTTTAACTCTTTACCAATTGCAATAAGCTTTCTAATGTTTCTACAACAATGCGAGTAAAATTTCTGAAATCTCTGCCATCGTTCTCCCACACCAAATCCTTTAGTAAATGCGACTCCAAATCGTGTTCCATCCTGAAATAAAAATCATTAAATTATTTTATGTGTATAAGTAAATCAAACACGGTAAGTCTGGTTTAATTATTTATTTCCCTTGCTATGCAAGGGCAGCCGATAATGCTGAGCGAGTTAATACAACTGAATGTTTCGGTGTCTGCACCTGAATACCTAACTCCCTAATTGCCAACACCTCACGTAGACTGCCGCGTGACTCTTCATAGCTGAGTCGGCGATTCCCACGATTTTGGACTGCTTATGTTGTTTTGCTGCTCGCATGCGCTTCCGTTGTTATGTCTGCGTTACTTGAGCTGCGCTTATTATTTAGTTTCAGTTGTTGTTGTTTGTGCTGCGCTTACTTGGTATTGCCTACTGAAGGTCCACTTGGTATTGCCTACTGCGGTATGTTAACTATTCCCCCGCTAGAAGAGGAGACGTCCACGGATTCCTGAAGAACGCTGTCCAGTATTGCGATACTAACATTGCGCCTCCGGCGATTGTTGATTATGTAAGCTAATATGGCAAATACCAAAATTGCAATTGTAACGGAGTAAGCTATAAGCCATTGAGATGATTGCGTTTCAACAAATCCCCTCAATGATGCAATATGTCGTAGATTCTTTTGGTTGATGTTGTACAGGTATGGAAGTGACAAGAATGTGGTACGGTTTGTCAGGTTCAGAAATTGTGCGGGCATGGCCTCAGGATACAAGCGCACCATCTTCCGCCAGTTCGTGTATGTTGTGCCATTAATGGTTACATTCTCTGTAAACCTTATTACGAATGTTCCGTTCAAAATTACTGGGAGGGAATTTTTTTCGCGAACTTCAATCAATTTATCGTTAATAACGACAAGGCCTTCGTCAATTTCCTCCACCGGGTCGATGTGGTCAGCTGTTATAGTCTGGCAGGATGCAGGTTGTTGGCTTAACAAGTTTAAAACACAAGAGCTATTCACATTTGATAATTGACAAAATATGGTTGATACTGATTTTTACAATTCTGAAGTTGTTGATATTCGTTGTTACATTTTGACACTTGACTAGTCTCTGTTATAATTGATTTGGAATCTATTACAACCGGCTTAATTTTAAATTTCTTACAATTCTGTTTTACAATTGGGTATTTAATTACGAAATAAATGTTTTCATGGTCTTGTAAAATTTTCAATTTTGACACTGTTAGTAAATCGCTTATTGTTATATCTGTAGAGTGCTCGGTGGTTAGTAAGTTCTTAACCTCATCACTATTTAACAACATTGGATTAATTAATTGTATCTTACCCAAAGTGACGGAATACAGGGCTGATTCTATGTCGTCTATTAATGCTCTGTTTCTTGCTGACACAACACCAACAAGGGAGTGCGGCGCTCCCAAGCAAAGGCCGACAGGAGCTACAACCTCCGCAACTCATAAAGCTACGGGACCACCGAGCTTAAGAGCACACAACCTTCAACAAAGGCTAACTAGGACAAAGGTACCCCCTGGTCCGAGAAGCCCGAAGGCTAATGCCACTCGCAAGAGTGGTACGAGCCAGGAGGCCCAAACTGTCGACAGCGGGCACCCTGCGCCTTCCTGCAGCAATCTCGTCACTCAGCGACCAGCGGCTGGCGGGGAGACTGTAGTGAGACCCAGGCAAGGCCCGTTGACGAGCAACAGGGCGAAGGAATTCGCACGTCCAAACCCGTCGAAGGCCACCCACCAAGATAGACGAAAAGCCTCATGGATTCTCCGTCGTCAAGCCACCTCACCGATCAGGGGGGATCAGGTATCGAGCGAGGACTTCGTGAAGGTTCAAGAGGATATCGAGTGGGCTAGGTTGGTTATTCCAGACTTCGATGTCAAGTTATACGGCAAGTCAGCGGCTACCAAGCGACAACGATCCGTAGAGGAACTGCAACCGTTAGCACCGAAAAGGGCCAAAACGCAGGGCGCATGGACTCGATCCTTCGCAGAAATTGCTAAAGATCGAAAAGTTATAGGCGTCATCGATAGCAATAACGAGGAAGGTAGGATACCCAGACACCAATGGAAATGGGTAAATGCCGCCCTAGCCAAAGTTGCACTAGCAGTGCTGAAAGAGAACCCTGGACCGCCGCCATCATGCTCTGATGCTGGATGGTTCCAGGGGAACGTGAAGCTAGTCGCCTGTGACGATAACAGATCGGTCGAGATGTACAAAGCGGCCATCGACAAGGTAGGCGAAGTGTACCCCGGAGCCTGCCTCAAAGTAGTGGATGCGAAGGATATACCGTCACGCCCAAGAGCAAGAGCCTGGGTACCAGTTACACCATCGGACCCAGTGGTGATCCTGGAGATGGTGCAACTATTCAACCCAAACCTACCTACACAAAATTGGAGAGAAGTAAACACCGAACCGACAGACCGGGCGACGATGCAGGTGGTTCTCCTGCTAAATAATGAGAGCATAGAAATCCTGGCTAAATGCGAAAACAGGATAAACTATGGCTTCGGGAAGATTACCCTTAAGGTTTACAAAACCGACACCGAAGCCCTAGTGAACCTGGCAAATTGTGTGGAAGCAGAGGAACCACCAAGCGACCACGAGATAGAGGCAGAAGAGAAGATGAAGGAAGATCTTAGCGGATACACCTCATCCGGATCGGAAGGAGGCGCGGCCCTAAGTAGGCTATATGCGGAGTGCGAGCTACTCAGTGATGAGGAAGCGGACACGACAATCGTGGAGAAGGTGGTACCGTGTGATGAAGGTTGTTCAGATAAACCTTCATCACAGTAAAGCAGCGTCCGCTGCGCTTCTACTTCAACTGGCGTCAGGAGAAGTAGACATAGCTCTGGTCCAGGAGCCATGGATCACTGGTGATAGGATCCGTGGCCTGAAGACCCCGAAATATGCTCTGTTCGGAGCTCAAGGTAAAGGGAAGCCCCGTACCTGTATTCTAGTTAAAACCATTATAAACTCTTTTATTCTACCACAGTATAGCAATGGAGACATAACCACAGTCAGCATTGAACTGGCGCAGAAAAGGCTCAGGGTGGCCTCCTTTTATCTGGCTCATGACCACGAGGGGCCTCTGCCGCTAAAACTTATGAGGGAACTAGTGAGGGACACAAACCCACTAAAAGCAACGCTAATTATGGGAGGAGACGCTAACGCCCATCACACGCAATGGGGTAGCTCCAACATCAACGAACGAGGTGAGTCACTCTATAACTACTTACTTAATACAAATCTAGCCTTATGCAATAAAGGCACTGACCCAACATTTATAACAGCCAATCGTAAAGAAGTCCTAGATATTACCCTTTGTACTGATAAGTTTAGTAACCACATAATAAACTGGAAGGTCCTGAAAGAGCACTCATTTTCGGACCATAGGTTTATAGAATTCAGTATATCAGACTCGCCACCCACCCCTAAGGTGACGCAGAATATCAAAAAAACAAACTGGGGTTATTATAGAAAACTGCTACTCAAGAGACTCCCTTCGGAACCACCCACTAAGCCAAAGACGCCAGAGGAACTCGACCATTTAGTAGGTGTCTTTGTTGAAAACTGCAACGCAGCACTGCAAAAAGCATGCCCTATTAAGAAAGTAAAAGAAACATACAGGCCCCCCTGGTGGACCTCAGACCTAAATTGACTACGTAAAGAATGTAGGAAAGCATTTAATGCTGCTAAGCATGATGCCCAGGAGTCTTCCTGGGCGCATTATAAAGCAATACTAAGACTCTATAAAAAAGACACACGGAATGCAAAGCGAAATTCATGGAATAATTTCTGCAGCGCGATAGAGACCACAACCGAAGCCTCAAGACTTCGAAAAGTTCTGGCAAAATCACCGACAGCACCCAGTTTTCTTCAAAAGCAAGATGGAACCTGGACCGAATCTAGCGTTGAGACAGTTAACCTGCTTCTAGACAACCATTTCTCCGAGTACACCAATGATCTTGGAAATGAGTCAGAACAAAGGAATGTCAGACCGCAGCTTATAAACGAGATAATAAGCGACAGAAGTATATGCTGGGCCATAGACAAATTCGAACCCTACAAAAGTCCGGGGCCAGACAGTATTTACCCAGCTCAGCTACAATATACCATGGAGCGCACCAAACCTTGGTTATAAACAATCTTTACCAGCTGCTTAAGACTCGCCTATGTACCCATTTTATGGAGAGAAGTTAAGGTGGTGTTTATACCAAAAGCAGGTAGAGCCTCACACACCAAACCAAATGACTTTAGGCCTATAAGCCTTTCCTCTTTTCTACTCAAAACTTTCGAAAGACTAATTGAGTTGTATATTTGGATCTCGATTAGTCCATCCCTATTGTCTAATGCGCAACATGCCTATACCAAAGGCAAGTCCACGGAGACAGCACTCAACTCACTGGTTTCCAAGCTTGAAAAATCCCTAGAAGAAAAAGAATTCGCACTTGTTGCATTTCTCGACATTGCGGGGGCATTCAACAATGTAACCCCTCGAGCGATTACCTCGGCTCTCAGGGATCTGCGAATGGACAGCTCTCTAGTTGGACTCATTCACCAAATGCTCACCAGCAGGGTAGTGTGTTCGCAGCTGGGGGAAAGCACCGTTCGCAGACCCGTAAACAGAGGCACTCCACAAGGAGGAGTTCTATCTCCACTTTTATGGGTGGTAACTGTAAATAAGCTCTTGCGACGCATGGAAGGAAATGGTTATGAGGTGATCGCGTACGCCGACGATGTCGCGGTAATTGTGAGAGGAAAATTTCCTCAGACGCTATGCGAACTCATGGAAACAGCTCTCACTTCACTTGTCACGTGGACCAAAGACTGTGGTCTAGAAGTGAATCCTGATAAAACAGAACTAGTGCTATTCACCAGAAGGTATAAGATACCCACTCTCACACTACCGAAACTTGATGGCAAAAGCCTAATTCTTAAAAGTACCGCGAAGTACCTGGGTCTGATTTTAGACAATAAGCGGTACTGGAAAGACAACATAAGGGAGCGAATAAGGAAAGCCACTACGGCGCTTTTCACTTGCAAAAAAGCTATTGGTGTAAAATGGGGTTTCTCCCCTAAGATAGTACACTGGATCTATACAGCCATCGTCCGCCCAATCCTATTATACGGAGCCTTGGTCTGGTGGCCCACTCTAGTAAAATCAACAACGCTTAAACAACTGCAGAGAGTACAAAGAAGCGCGGAGCTCTGCATAAGTGGAGCCCTAAGCTCCTCACCCACTGAGGCTCTAAACGCCATACTACACCTGCCACCTCTTGACGTAGTAGCTCAAGAGGTAGCCGCTATCACAGCTTTAAGACTTAGAGAAGCTGGGTTCTGGACCCAGAGCACACTTGGCCACACAGAAATTCTAAGAAAAATGGCTCCAATTCAAATACCAACAAATACGGACTACTGTACACCATCAGCTTCCTTTAAAAAGGACTATGAAGTCATCGTACCAACCCGACAGTACTGGTACACAAGACCACACCATATACATAACGCCATCAACATTTACACTGATGGCTCCAAACTCAACGGAAAAGTCGGGGGAGGTGTATTCTCCCCTGAACTAAAACTTGAAACATCGTTCAGACTCCCCGACCACTGTAGCGTGTACCAAGCGGAAGTGCTGGCCATCCAGGAGGCTACACAGCACCTAATCAAAAACCCTAAAGAAAGCAAACAGGTCTTTATCTTTTCTGACAGCCAAGCTGCACTGAAGGCGCTAGACTCCTGTATAGACAATACGAAGTCTCTCACTGAATGCCGCAGATCTCTAAACGAGATGGCCCAGCATTATAGAATTCAAGTCATATGGGTGCCTGGACACCGCGATATCGAGGGCAACTGCAAAGCGGACGAACTGGCAAGGAATGGTACGACCACCCCGATCCTTCCGAGTAGGAACAGGTTAGGTATACCACTTGCCACTTTTAAACTACAAATCAAGCATAACACCATAAAGGTGGCGAATGAACGTTGGGGTAGTCACCCACACTGCGAAATCTCCAAACTCACGTGGCCGTCTTACGATAAAAGGCGCACATCAAACCTTCTGGGGCTAAAGAGAAGCGAAGTCTCTGCCTTAACAAGAACCCTCACAGGGCACTGTCTAATTGGTACTCATGCGAAAAGACTAGGAGTAAATGCTCCGGAGCACTGTCGCAGTTGCGACGAAGAAGAAGAAAACGTGGAACACCTACTTTGCCAATGTCCAGCTTTAAGCAGAAGAAGACTTCGCACGCTTGGCAGACCAACTCTACAAAGCCTCGCGGAAATAGCGCTAATAAACCCAAAAGCACTGTCGAAATTTATAAAGTCAACAAAATGGTTTGAACCCGATGTGCAGGAGAATTGAGAAGCGAACTCGCATATGGCAGTACAATGGGCCACGCTAGGCCTAAGTGCAAGGGAGGGTTCTCTTCCCAGCCATTCCAACCTAACCTAACCTTCTTGCTGATATCAGATCAAAAAGGTGTCCAGTATCGAGTTCATGTTTTTTCGTTGTACTAATTATTTTGTTTACGGTGTCAATATTTTAGAATTTTTATTGAGCTCAAGGCCAGTTTATGGAAGATTTTTTTTGTGAAAAAACAACAACAGCTTTTAATGGTTGAAGTTATAGTACTATTTCGGAAATCACCACATTTCCTCATCAGACTTCTTTTTGATTATTAAATTAAATTATTTTTAATTTAATTTTCATAACCACTTCTCTCAGGCTTTGAACCCGGGAGCTCGGAGTTGCAGAGCCAATACGCTACCTATTGTGCTACGCTAGCCGAGTTGGCTGTTGTGTTTATTTCATCTTCCTTAAACAAACCAACTACAAACAAGAGCAACTGATCTGCCGCTATTTAACTTGTTTGTGTGGTTGTTGTTTGTGTTTTTGTTTGCAAATTCTGTATAATGTGTTTTTTACATTATATTCTAATGCATTTTTAAGGCGTGCTCATCCTTGTATACAATGGTTGTTCATTTTTCTGTTGGCCTAGTAAATGTTAATATTTTAGAATTTTTATTGAGCTCAAGGCCAGTTTATGGAAGATTTTTTTTGTGAAAAAACAACAACAGCTTTTAATGGTTGAAGTTATAGTACTATTTCGGAAATCACCACATTTCCTCATCAGACTTCTTTTTGATTATTAAATTAAATTATTTTTAATTTAATTTTCATAACCACTTCTCTCAGGCTTTGAACCCGGGAGCTCGGAGTTGCAGAGCCAATACGACCATTGTTTACGGTGTCAGTTAGCTGGTTTATTTTAACTTGGTGCTGGCTGTAAATGTAAATCTGTTGCTCGTTTGCTTCAATCAAGGATTCTGTCC
Organism: Philophylla caesio; assembly: GCA_963971545.1. Lineage (NCBI taxonomy): Eukaryota > Metazoa > Arthropoda > Insecta > Diptera > Tephritidae > Philophylla > Philophylla caesio. The sequence goes on along the minus strand of OZ020608.1, from coordinate 32,178,295 downwards.
GAGTTTGAAGCTGGTTGAAGTCATCGAAATCGGGAGTACCCGCTACGTATATAAGAGCGGTACGCAAGAAGTTAATGCTACGGGAATATCGGTGGTGAGTTCTTAATGAGTCTAGCAGTCGTAATATGCGGTCGATGTCCAATTTAATTGCTTTCCTTATATGAGACTGTGGAAAGATCTCAAGAAGGTTGTCTGTTTCTTCGGCGATGTTCTCGTAGACGGTTAAATTCAGGTGGTGAATGATATGCTTATATTGGTCGTAGATGGTATAAAAACAGAGCCAGTGTAATTTAAAATTTCCGACCGCGCTACTGCGGCCGCTAACAGGATCAGGAACCTATCGACAATTCAGAATTACCTTTATGAATTTTTTTGCCGTCAATAAGGACTGTGGTTCCTAAATCTTTTTCAACTACTTTTTCCGAGTAAAGTTTAGTAAGTTTGTTACCCAGTCTCCTATTGACTTTTATAAAAACTTTTTAACCGGGCTTAAAAATTTTCGTTCGCCTTATTCTGTTGTGGTAGCTAAGTTCGGAGTTCTGTGCACTGCGAAATCTCCAAACTCACGTGGCCGTCTTACGATAAAAGGCGCACATCAAACCTTCTGGGGCTAAAGAGAAGCGAAGTCTCTGCCTTAACAAGAACCCTCACAGGGCACTGTCTAATTGGTACTCATGCGAAAAGACTAGGAGTAAATGCTCCGGAGCACTGTCGCAGTTGCGACGAAGAAGAAGAAAACGTGGAAAACCTACTTTGCCAATGTCCAGCTTTAAGCAGAAGAAGACTTCGCACGCTTGGCAGACCAACTCTACAAAGCCTCGCGGAAATAGCGCTAATAAACCCAAAAGCACTGTCGAAATTTATAAAGTCAACAAAATGGTTTGAACCCGATGTGCAGGAGAATTGAGAAGCGAACTCGCATATGGCAGTACAATGGGCCACGCTAGGCCTAAGTGCAAGGGAGGGTTCTCTTCCCAGCCATTCCAACCTAACCTAACCTTCTTGCTGATATCAGATCAAAAAGGTGTCCAGTATCGAGTTCATGTTTTTTCGTTGTACTAATTATTTTGTTTACGGTGTCAATATTTTAGAATTTTTATTGAGCTCAAGGCCAGTTTATGGAAGATTTTTTTTGTGAAAAAACAACAACAGCTTTTAATGGTTGAAGTTATAGTACTATTTCGGAAATCACCACATTTCCTCATCAGACTTCTTTTTGATTATTAAATTAAATTATTTTTAATTTAATTTTCATAACCACTTCTCTCAGGCTTTGAACCCGGGAGCTCGGAGTTGCAGAGCCAATACGCTGCCTATTGTGCTACGCTAGCCGAGTTGGCTGTTGTGTTTATTTCATCTTCCTTAAACAAACCAACTACAAACAAGAGCAACTGATCTGCCGCTATTTAACTTGTTTGTGTGGTTGTTGTTTGTGTTTTTGTTTGCAAATTCTGTATAATGTGTTTTTTACATTATATTCTAATGCATTTTTAAGGCGTGCTCATCCTTGTATACAATGGTTGTTCACTTTTCTGTTGGCCTAGTAAATGTTAATATTTTAGAATTTTTATTGAGCTCAAGGCCAGTTTATGGAAGATTTTTTTTGTGAAAAAACAACAACAGCTTTTAATGGTTGAAGTTATAGTACTATTTCGGAAATCACCACATTTCCTCATCAGACTTCTTTTTGATTATTAAATTAAATTATTTTTACATTTTATTAGTTATTGTTTGGCCATTTCACTATTTTATTTTATTTTAAATATTTTTGAGCTTTAAGGCCGATTGGTTTATTGGAAATTATTAGGAAAAAAACAACAATACTCAAAGCGGTAGAAGTTATAGTACTATTTCGGAAATCACCACATTTCCTCATCAGACTTCTTTCTTCTTGGCTTCTGCGGGAGTCGAACCCGCAACAACATGCGCAATACTTAAGCCGGCAGCTAAACGCATTCAGCTAAGCTTACGCAGTGTGAGCTGTTGATATTTTTCCTGCTTTCCCTTCACAACTTACTTCAATCAAGTGCGGCTGTACTGCCTACTTGAAATAAAATAAAATAGTGAAATGGCCAAACAATAACTAATAAAATGTATAAAAAGGAAGAGCCAGCCTTATACAAACAAATTCTAACAAAATAGAAATTGTAC